>VZRW01013732.1:210750-251618 GCA_013398125.1 Aegotheles bennettii | reverse complement strand
GGTTCTCCTCCCCCTCTATTCTGCCTTGTTGAGGCCACATCTAAAGTACTGTGTCCAGTTCTGGGCCCCTCTGTTCAAGAAGGACAGGGAACTGCTTGAGAGAGTCCAGTGCAGAGCCACTAAGATGATGAAGGGAGTGGAACATCTCCCTTATGAGGAAAGGCTGAGGGAGCTGGGTCTCTTTAGCTTGGAGAAGAGGAGACTGAGGGGTGACCTCATTAATGTTTATAAATATGTAAAGGGTGAGTGTCAGGAGGATGGAGACAGGCTATTCTCAGTGATGTCCAGTGACAGGACAAGGGGGAATGGGTGCAAGTTGGACCATAGGAGGTTCTGGGTGAACATAAGGAAGAACTTTTTCACTGTGAGAGTGACAGAGCACTGGGACAGGCTGCCCAGAGAGGTTGTGGAGTCTCCTTCTCTGGAGACATTCAAAACCCAACCGGATGCATTCCTGTGTGACCTGCTCTAGGTTGTCCTGCTCTGGCAGGGGAGTTGGACTAGGTGATTTTTCAAGGTCCCTTCCAACTCCTAACATTCTGTGATTCTGTGATTCATTTACTAGCAATCAAATAATGCATAAATTCTTTTTGTGGGCACAAGGTCTCTTTGTACCCTGTAACAGTGGTGGCACAGTAGACAATAACTCATTTCTGGACAGGTCTGCATTAGGCATGCCTAAGAAGTTCTCAAAACAGCAGAGTATTTGTGCATATACTTAATTTGAAGCCTGTTTCAATATTTCACTGATAGAAAAATCCTGCAAATACTTACGCAGATGTTTATCTGGACTGCTGAACCATTTAAGACTAGTCATCCAGACAGTGAAGTTAAGTCAAAACATAAACATCTACCTATATGTGATCATGATTTAAAGTATTATCCTGATTGCCCTTCATGTCCAGTTGTTTCTTAGGCTTTCCAATTCTGTTTTATATTCAAGTATCTGCTCTCAAGGACAAAAAGAAGTTCTGCGTTTTTGGTGACAAACAGCTTTAGTGCACTTGAAGATGCTCAAAAAGAATGTGAATCATCAAAGAGGTGCTAATAATCCCTTTCTTTCACTTCTACTGTGCAGTTATATCAGACAGTACATTCAATACTTGAGTGAAATAAGATAAAAAACATATCCTTGATAACAATAACATTGCCAAAGTACAGATTAGAATTTTTTACATTGCGAGGTTGTTGTTTTATATGTTAATTTTATCAACAATTTTATTTTCAAAAGTTTCTAAATTAATACTTAATCAAAATCTAAAGAAGCTTGAATTTCACTAATGAAATTAGGGTGTGCCTTAAACTGAGAACCAAATTTCAATTTCTTCAAGTCCTCAAAAAGCTTATTTTTCTTCCCGACTTCAAAAATCACATAATTTTTAAAAAATGTTTTCATTAAATTATTTCCTCAGTCTTATATATATTTCTATTAAATTATTTTGGGTACTGATACACAAAGACTAAATGCAGTGTGCCAAATAAGGTTGAGGGATTGGAACTAGATTATCTTGAAGGTCCCTTCCAACCCAAACCATTCTATGATTGTATAATTCTACGACATCGTTGCATGGTGGAGGAGAGAGATAGTAGTAGAACAGAGGTCCGTACAATACAGAGATTTTGAAAATTTAAGTGATGGCTTGGGACTGGAATAATGGAACTTTGACTATAGAGTCATCGCTATTGGACCCCTTGTTTCTGTAAAGAAACTTCCTGTTCCTTGCTATCCTAGCAAGAGTTTCCAAATAAAACCATTTTTTAAACTTTTTTTTTTTTTCTAAAGAGTTGTTGCTGCATTAGCTGTGCCAGGAATTCTTATGCTCAGCAATTAGCCACGATGTCTACATTAAAATGTTCATTTTGATCTAATGTATCTAATGGAAAAATGATTAACAGGTTGTTATGTGAGAAAATTTATAAAAAGTTATTATTTTCCAATCAAATCCACCATTTAGCAACCTCAGTCAAGCCACTATAGTATCCAGTAGATGGTCTCCTCCAGGCTTGCTACTTGTGACCGTTTTGAAGGTGCTATTTTGGTTCTTTAGAACTAGGCCTTTTATTAAAAAGAAATAAAGGTAAGGGAAGGCCTTAAAAATATGAAATAGGTACATCCTGATGCAGCTTATGTCAGTAATGCTGATGCTAAGGGATGGAGCCTGCCTGCTCATCAGTGGATGTTGCATTCATATGCTAATGATTTAAGTGCCTACCTTATTAGAAGCTTCAGTGGTTACATGAAACTGGAAGGAGTACGAAAGTAGCATGTGACGTGTTGCGGCACTTCACTCTTGAGCTCTTGCCTACACCAGTGTTTCTGTTCATGATTTCCTTTGTAACCTTTTTCTTTCCTTTTCCTTTCTTTTTTTTCTTTTTCTTGTTTTTTCCTTTGTCTTAGAAACAGAAATCTGATGTCTGACCAAAGCAACTCTGGCAGCCTCAGTGTTTTCCTGTGCTTTAATTCAGCACTCACTAGCAGGTGTCCAATACTCACTTCTTGATGCTTATACATTGTGTTTCGTTCACTGTCATCCTCAGGGCTAAAAAGTGCTGGTTTCTCAGTTAAAGTTTTATACCTGTGCAGGAGAGCAGAATTATGAACTGTGACTGCAGCTGGTGCAGACCTGTGTGACATAGTTTTGATCTGGTTAGTTTACAGTTCCAGCTTCCAGCATCAGTTGCAGCATCCCAGTACGAAGGAAGGCTCATGCAATCCGTGTGGAAGGAGATAGTTCTGTGTCTGAACTCAGTTCAGTCTCTTCCTCCCAAGCTGAAGTCTTGTTGCATCAAAAGGATATGCCTGATTAAATTTCCCAAAAGCTGCGCTATCTGAGTGGCTTCTCATCTAGGTGTGGAAGGCATCCTAAGGCAACAGAAAACGGCCGTGGATAGCATTGTGCAGAATACAGTGTTATTTTTTTAATTGTTTGTTTGCTTTCTCCTTCCATTATGAGATCTGACTTGTAGGTTGTCAACATCTCTCTTGTACAATGTGTGGATAACAGCGTGAGTGTAACAAGGATGACTATGAATAGTTTTATACCGAATTGTGTTGCGATGCAAGTGGACTGTGTCTTCGATATTTGTGATTTTGGTGTTATGCGCTTTCAACTGAAGAGAATACCCTTTCCCAAAGACAGAGGTGTGAATGCTCTGTCTTCCAGACTCTGAGGACTCACCCTGCAACCTCTGAGGGCAATATTGTCTCTTATGCGTTCTTCCTCTTTTCCATAATATAAAATAAATTATTTTAATAAAGAATATTTTTATTTCCGTTTTCTGCATGGAAGTACCATGTGCATAAAGTAGCTCTGGACACGTTAGAATTGTTTGATGCTGGTCTGTCCCTAAAACAACTGTCCAGCAGCTTGACTCTTGGGAAGAATGACAAAAAAGAAATCAGATACTCTGATAAAAATACTTCTAAATCAAGCTTTTATGGTTGCTCTTATAAGCATGTTTGTCCATCACCACTTATCTGGATTTGTTGAGTTTATTGGAAATTAGTAGTTGTTGCATAATGGTGAAAAGGTGTCTTTCCGCTTTTAAAATAAGAACCAGTAGCAGATATTTAGGATACCCCTGTCCACTTGTGCTGCAATGTCATTGTCACTTTTATCATAAAATAATTATGTATCTCTGTATATGAAAAATGCATTCTAGAACTACCCTGAATTAGTTTTTAATGTACTGTGACCTTGAATTGCCCCAGGACATTAATGCTAAATGATTATTTCTGAATGCTTTTTGAATAGCTGCACAGAGCTATTAAACGCACCATACATCACACATGACATAGTTAAATGCCTCTTCTGGTCAAGGAACCTAAACAGTTCTTTCAAATAACAATAATTCCATATTACTAAAGATGAAAAAAAGAGAAAAAGAAGTTACTTGTTAGTATTAAGATAAGCATAACCTGCAAGAGGTTATAACCTTTACATGAGATGGAACAAAATAAAAACATTTTCTTTATGGCAATCTACAAGGAAGTTCACTACAAAAACCAATGCCCCATCACACTGCATTTTCTCTCTAGACAAAAGCAACGATAGCAATAAATCCCTCACTTTCTGACAAATCACCAATATTTTTCCTGTAAAATAAAAGAATAAAGAATATGGCTCATAAAATGGGTATAAAATGTGGACACTGCTATTATGTATGTTATATTGCACAGCAGTTGATTTTTAGAATGTGGAATGACATAGATCTGATCTATGCAAAACCTTCTCATAAAATTAGTAGAGTTCAGAAGTGATCACAGGGGCCATGATTGCTCTCGTAACAGGAAGAAAAATAGCCTTTTGCTTGGTTTATTGATTCAAATCTTACCTGGTTTTGTTTCCTTAAAATGCTATGACTATTTGAAGGTATGTGCCATTTCAGATGCAGTGGCAACTTTGTCCCAGGTCACAGCAGACGTATCATCACTCTTGATAATCAGTGCGTACAGATGTTGACCTTGACTGTTTTGGTGTGCTCTCAGAAAGGATCTGCACAATTACATTTCACATCAGACACTGGTGACAAGTGCCTGAGAGATTCAGCTTTCAGATTGTCCCCATACTGTTGTTGCAAACCATTTCCTCACCTCCAGCCTGGCTCCTGGCAGTGACTCCCACCCCACGCTGGACCTGCAGCATCCCTGTCCCTGTTCCCCTTCCCAGCACCCCCAGGCTCTGCTGATGTTGAGACATCATGATGTGTCAAACGAACTGTCTAAACCACAAAAATGTTAATGGCAAATACATATTGACCTTGAAAATAACTCTTGAGTAATTCCAAGGAACAGAATAAGGTCCTGGAAAAGAAAAATCCTACTATAAAACATGTGTAGGGCATGCTTCATATGAAATTTCCAGCTCTTGCTGGTGTTCTTGCTTGGGTTTTGGATTGGGGTGGATTGTGTGTGGTGATGTCCACTGGCTGGAAAGGGTTAAGGAAGTGAGGCAGTGAAGCCCTGTCAAACAGGGGAGGTTTTGGAACCTGGCTTTGTTAACTAGGGAGCCTCAGGGCATCGCTGGGGGAAGGTGGTTGATGGGCGGGCAAAGAAGGTGATTACTAGAGGCAGCAGTTCATTACGGTGGTCCTGCAGCAGGAGAGAGGCCCAGAAAGAATATGTCAGATAAAAAATCCATTTCTCTCCATGTGTGCTTTAAATTTCACACACTGAGAAGAAACTGCCTGGCAGATAAAGGAGGATCTTGGTTAACAGGCAGCTGAATATGAGCCAGCAGTGTGCCCAGGTGGCCAAGAAGGCCAACAGCATCCTGGCTTGTATCAGAAGTAGCATGGCCATCAGGACTAGGTAATTGATTGTCCCACTGTACTCAGCACTGGTGAGGTTGCACCTTGAGTACTGTGTTCAGTTCTGGGCCTCACACTACAAGAACATTGAGGGGCTGGAGCAAGTCCAAAGAAGAGCAATGAAACTGGTGAAGGGTCTAGAGAACATGTAGTATGAGGAGCAGCTGAGGGAACTGGGGTTGTCTAGTCTGGAGAAGAGGAAGCTAAGCAGAGGCCTTATCGCTCTCTACAACTACTTGAAAGGAGGTTGGAGTGAGGTGGAGATTGGTCTCTTCTCCCAAGTAACAAGTGATAGGATGAGAGGAAATGGCCTCAAGTTGTGCCAAGAGAGGTTTAGATTTGATATTAGGAAAAATTTCTTTACTGAAAGGGTTGTCAGGCACTGGAAGAGGCTGCCCAGGGAAGTGGTTGAATCACCATCCCTGGAGATATTTATAAGACATGTAGGCATGGTGTTTAGGGACATGGTTTAGTGGTGGAGTTGTCAGTGTGCTAGGTTAATGGTTGGACCTGATGATCTTCAAGGTCTTTTCCAGCCAAAACAATTCTATGATTCTATGAAACAACCCAACAACTTCTGGAAGCACACACTGGCAGAGAGTAGGGAGTGAGAACCACCATTCATAGGGGAATTGGTTATTCAGCTCTAAGATAGTTTTCACTGCATGTTTTTACTGCATGTTTTCAGTGTGAAGAAGTACACTGTTGTATGACTGTATTAGAGTGTGAAGACAAGCTGTATGTGCTTTACAAAAGGAGCAAAAAGATTTTATGATGAAACAGATTTGATGATCCAGCTACTGAAATCAACTGCTATGCAATGAAATCTGCTTCATGGCCACCCCATGTCAGTCAGTGAGGGTGTAGGCGTAAATATCTTTGAAAAGTTAGAGCAAGAGTTAGACTAGCCCAGGGCAAGCAGAACATGCATGACTGGCACTTACATGGCAGGTAATCCAAACTGACACTGACCTTGCCAACATTACATGACAATATTTTTACTAGAGTAAACTGACCTTGAATTTCCCATCAGTATTAGGTTCCAGCAGGCTTCTCTGCAGCATGAGGACAGCATGGTGCTGTTTTGTTTATTGTAGAGTTTGGAAATGTTTGATATGTTCAGCACAATTACCTCTCCCCATTTCGTCCCTGGTCTTTGATTTGCCCTTGGCCTCAGAGATCATATCACAATCTCAAAACATATAGATCACTTATCCTCTTGTGGCCTTTATGGCATATGTTAGATCGTGACTTGTCTTTGCATGTATATGTGGATAAGAAAGTGTCCTGGGGAACTTTTCTTGCTTACTGGCCTGGGCAGGGGTCAGTGACCATCATAGGCTATATATGCAAAATAATTGGTGAGTAAATTTTCCAAAATCAGGGGCGAGGATGAGGCAGGACTGATGCCCTTCCATTTTCTCTATTTCACTGGAAGGGGATAACTGTGCTGTTCAGCTGGTGCAGTCTGCGTGCCCCTGTCTGCTGCAGCCTCCTTCAGAACCAGACTCCTGTGTAGAGACGACTGTGGAACAGGTTTTACCAATTTAATTTGCTGTGACTAAGGTTTATTAAAACTGGGCTGTATTTTATGGCTTTGTTTTAGCTTCTCCACACCCCAGATTGATGTTAAACCTTTTGCTTTGTTAATCTGAAAAAAACCCCAACAAATCAAAACCTAACACCCAGCATTTTTTAACTTAATTGATGAAGTTGTCAATAAGGAAGATGCAATTTCATTATTGGTTTTTCTTTGGAAAATTTAAAGCTTCATGAAATGTTATTCCACAAATTAAGCACAGCAAAAAAAGTAAACAAAAGGTACACATTACTAGGAGCTGTTTTTAGGGGTCAGAGTCAGATTGTAGATTACCTTTGTCAGCCTCATTTTGTAAGCCCCATTTAGAAGTCATAGCTTTTGAGGGGGCAGGTCTCTCTTGTCTGAGGAATCTTAAAAGTTTCTGGTGGGATGAACTCCAGGTACTGTGGAAAGGGGTGGTGCCCTTTGCCTCTTTTTAAATAAATGAATAAACTAATCAGTCTTTTTCTTCTCACATTTGTATTCACTGTATGTGTTCTGCTACGAAGGCTGTGGTCTAAAGGAAGGGGACCACAAGAAGTATCTGCATGGCCAACTGGGAATCTCTTTCCTGTTGTTCATCTGGTAGAACTGACAAAATCAGTCTTCTCATTTTTCTTCATTAATTTCTCTCTCTATCCCATAACTGTGTGCAGAATAATAAGTTAATGGGACTAATTCTGTTTTCATTTACACTAATGTCATTATGTGTGAAACCTGATGAAATCAATGAAATCAAATAAACCTGAAGAAACTGCTGAGGCCAGAATCACAGACAGTATTTGAAAACCAATAAACACAATCTCTCATCCAGGATCTAGAGTCTTGTGTTTTTCTGTATTCCCTATGCATTCTTAGCGACCTCATGTTTTTTCTCCAGCTATGTGCAGCACTGCTCAAAGTCATTATCTCAGTTTTGTCATTGTTCAGTGACATTATCACATTGTTCAATGTCATTGTCCCAGAAACGCAGCCACTTCAAAAAAATGGATGGGCAATTATGATGCTTAACTGTACCACAACACTAACATAGCCCAGAACAAAACGAAATTGCTCTTTCTGCCATTTTGCAACTCCAAGGTAATTTTGAAATGCAGGGATAGGACACAGTTCTGCAGCTATGGGTTGAAGCTTTCTAAGCTAAGGAAGGGGACCAAAGGTCTGATCTGTAGAAACTCTATTGAAGTAGATTTACCCAATTATTTCATATTTAATTTTGATAGCTTTCATATTTTTTAGGTAGATGACTTTAATGTAATCTTTCATTAAAATTAAATCTAGCTTGATGTGTTTTAAAGTTAACAGAATTCATATAAATCTCCCATTTACTCATTTTTTCACGGACATGGTGTATTATTCTATAACTATTTTTGGTGTAAAACATATTTTTAATGCTGGTATCAGATTCACTTCTTCATATAAATTTTATCTTTCAAACTATTACAACTTTATTATTATCATTACAGTAACATGGTGACCAGAACTGAACACAAAACTCTAAACTCCCTGCCAGAACATTATATAATAGTAGAACAATGGATGAATGTTGTTAATTTTAAATGCAAAATTATAAATCAATTACAGTGATGGCAAAAGCCCTTCGTGACATGCCACAATTTACTTTCAAAGACATTTAAACTTATTTCACATGCTGAACAATCTGTAATAAATTATGATTTTTTTCCTTCTGAAATGAAGCTATAATTATGACAGTTGAATTCTTGTTCTGAGAAATAAGGTGGCATTTAATTCCTTGAGAACAAATGACACTCACAAAAGAACAGTTAATTATTCTCAGCTGCAAAAAAAAAAAGGGGGGGGTAGTGAGAAAAAAAAATATAAAAGAGAATGTGGTAGCACTTTATGTGAAGTGTCTATTAATGAATCCATAACGAAAGCTGTACTGCAACTGAACTTTGCTTGGTGTCCATGTGATTGAGTCACAATCTTTAAGTCCAACCCTTCCCATAAAATAAAAAACACATTTAGAGTAGGAGTACAATGAAGGGATGTATCTTCAGGAAATATTACATCTCTGTCACCAAATTTCCAATATGCAAAAAAAAAAAAAAAAATGCAGAAAAACTCTTGATGTCAATCAGATGAGCAAAACTAATGCCTACATTGGCTCTGCAGTTCCAGGTTGCTTTGGATGGTACCATGGTACGATTAGTCCTAATGCTTAATTTCCATGCTTACTGTTACAGTAAGATGAATTATTTTGACTTCTGCTTGTATTATAGGGCAATGAAGAGGTATGGCAACCAGTCAGCTCCCTCACACTATAAACATGTGACCACGTGCTCAACTCTTCTGTCATGCATGATTCCTACTGTGCTCAGTGGGACCACGCAAGGACTGCAAAATAAGGCACTTGCTGGATCCGGAGTCTCTTCCCTGAAAGTACCGATCATCCCAGTTTCCTGCTGCACCTTTGCAGTAGCCAGTGCACAGCTGAATGCATTGGCACAAGCTGTGCTGCATCTCACATTTTCAGTTCTCACTGGTTGGTGAAGGGTTGCCAATCTAATCTTGCTAATCTACTTTTCTTCCTCAGGGAAGAGAGGCATTTCAGAACGGCCACACTAAGTGGAATACCCTCATTCTTCTTAGTTCAATTATGATTTGTGAATTGGCTAATTTTGGGGGTCTCTGAAATGTAGTCAGAACAACACAGTTGCATGTAAAACAAGGCCTAATGCACTGAGTTACATTAATGTTAAATCAAGGATGATTGGATTAATTGCTGTTTCATTTTATCTTCTGTGCGTGTGTGGTGCTGGCAGAATTTCAGAGCTTTTAGAAAAATTAATTGGGAACTATGGGGAAATAATACAGGCAAAAAGAGTTTTGTATTGGGTTTTTCTGCTGGCTGCTAAAGGGTATACAGTATGAAATTAGGAGGTTATAATGCACTCCTTAATATTTATATTTTTTATATTGTTCATAAAATGTTGGAAAATTAATTGATCACACAGTATGTGAGTTAGGGATATTATAACTGCCGATTATACCTCAGGGAGAAAGTACACTTTCCATAAGACTTTCACTACAACAAAGCATATGAGAAAAAAACCCATTAATTTCTAATGTGGAAAAAGGAGGTGCTAAAAATGTAAAAGTACACACTTTAAAATCATATTCACATATTTCTCATTTTGTCACCTTTATATTAAAATATGATTAAAACCCTTGAATGACATAGAATGACATAACAGAACAGTGTTATACCCATGTGGAAACTGACACTATTGTGTAATTTATTTTATTTGTCCACTCAGTTCTGATAGCAAACAGATTTATTAATGCAATGTAAAACATTTGCTGGCAGGTAAAAGTAATTCTGTTAATGAACATGATTAGAACAGCAGCTGGAATATAGAAAATGCAGAGTTTGCAAGATCTGTGGAATTAATAGACCTTAAAATACTTGGGAAATCAATTAAAATACATCTTCAAGATTATAAAAATGACTGTGCATGTGTTTAACTTGAAAATGAACACTAAAAGAATAAAATCTGTACTTCCTCAGCAAGAACGTTTCAAAGTGCCTTTTCCTGACCAGCAGCTGAGCTTGCTGAAAGATTTGAGGACCAGATATTCCTCTTTGGCTTTTAATTGGGAAGCTACACTGCCAGCAAGAGCTTGAGCTAGTTGGAAGTCTGCATTGCTCTCCTGTCCTCCCTTAGGGCATACTCACACTGACTATGTATTTTCTGTATTTATAAGATTATTTATATCCCTGTGTGTGGGATAAATGCCCATTTAAATTGCTTTGTTGCTACTGCAGCTGGACTTGTTGGCAAGGGCTGGCCGCTCATGGGGGAAGGAGGCCAGGTGTAGAGGATGGAGGCATGGACACAGGGTGATGTCCCCACTGCCTGGGGCCCTGTCCCACCTCCCCCAGTTGAAGGGGTCAGGACAGACGTGGAAACCATGAGCTGTGTCCCTGTTTGGCTGCTGGTGATGCCATTGCCCTTCCACTGAGCTGTTGGGGCAATGTCCAGGCCCAGGACCACCAGCCCTCCTGATCACACTGACAGGCAGGTGAGCCTTGGCACCAGAGGCTGGTCTGAAGAAGGTAGGAAGTGGAAGAAACACCAGATTATACTGGTGGTTTGTACAGCCAGTTTCCAAGTCAGATTTGGACGGGGGGACCAGCTCTGTGGCAAGCAAGCTCCAGGGTGCGTGGGATGATGGGGGAACACATGTCCTCCCCATGCTGTGCAGCCTGGTCAGCCTTTCTGGGCATGGACCAGTGACCAGCTGAGCCTGCTGCTGCTGCGCCTTTCAGCCATATAAGTTGTGCTTTGAGAGGGCCACTGAGTTTCCCTCTGCTTTCCTGAGGCTGGCTGCCTCACAAGTGTAGAAAACATTTTCCCAGACAATCAAATGCGGTGGTTTTTTAACTAAATATAATAGCAGATATTTTTTACTCTCTCATTTTTTAGTGCCAACTTCTCTCCTTAGGCTACACATTATTGTAGAGCTCTATCCCTGTGAAATACGAAAATAGTCTGTGCTGTTCTTTCTCATGTAATCAGTACAGAAAAGTTATGGATACTATTGTGCTTTCATTTCCAGTTGGGAAGCATTTTAGCCTTTCTTGGCTCTTGCAGGACTGAACTTAAGGCTATGGAAAAGTGGGGATGCAAGGCAATGTCCTCTGCTTGGTGAAATTTCTGGCCCAGCACAAACAGCAACATGCATCCATGTGCCAACCTATTTATTTGTTTATTCAAAGATAACACCTCTTTTGGGAAAAAACAATGAAACAGATCATATACATTCCAATTATCAATCACCTATGGACCTCAAAACATAATCACCTTCCCTTGAAAGACACTGCAAATTTGGGGTTTTATTTACATGAATCTATCACTGATGACATGAATCTGGCAAATCTGGTATGCATTTAGGATATCTCTGCTATGGCAATATCAGATTCAATCTTGTTTTATTCACTAAAATTTGGATCCATGTTACTGATAGATTCATAGAATGGTTTGGGTTGAAAGGGCCTTTAAAGATCATCTAGTTCCAACCCCCTGCTATGGGCAGGGACACCTCCCACTAGACCAGGTTTCCCAAAGCCCAGTCCAACCCAGCATTGAACACTGCCAGGGAGGGGGCTTCCACAACCTCTCTGGGCAGCCTGTGCACATCTCACCATTCTCATAGTAAAGAATTTCATCATAATATGAGGAATGTATTAGATACAGTAATACAGGTAACATAAAAGAGGACCAATGACCACAGAGGAATGAAAAAAACTAGAATGAATCTCACCATAAGAGAGGTGGTACATTTATATTTACATAAGCACTCCAATGATAAGAGCCACTCTGCTGTTTCATAATCCAGCCCATGCCAAACCAATACAAAGCAAAATATGCAGAGAGTATTTTGGGACAGTTAACATTACATGTGAACAGGTAGTGGTGTTTAACTGGAAAGTGAGTTTATGAAGTTGATTTACAGCTTTCTGCTCTTTAAAGAACAATATACTTATATATACTTCCAGAAGAGATGACAATTCAGGGATCTTGTCTAGGCCATGAACAATTAGTGCATGTCTGGTCGGGAAGGCCTTTTTTTCAGAAGTTCCTGAGAAAAGTAATGAGAGAAAGGCCATAAGTACAAGGAAAGCATTATACAAATCACTGTTGTTGCAATCACCAAAGAAACACAGATAATTTTTAGCACATTTATTGTTCAAGAAATTGGATTTCATCCTGAAAGAGATGCCTTCTTATATATTGCATTCATTAATAATTGGTGATTGGTATAATACAGTATCTACTTTATGTCAATAACAAGAGTTAGGATTGTTTGGAGTGCAGCACGATCTGGAAGATGTAATGTTATCTATCAGTTTCCTTAAGAGTATTGAAGGTTTAGCACTTCAAATGCCAAAAATGTAGTGTTCAAACACCACTTACTCTTCCAGGGAAATCTGTTTCAAATCAGCATCCTGGTCTTTTTCTGTAAGAGACTCTAATTAAAGGAGATTGGGGGTTTTTTTCTGTTTGAAAAAAAAAATAAATAACCCAAGTAATTTTATCCTTTTAATGCTTTTTACATACAGTGAACTCCTTATTTATGCAAACATGATAAAAAGGGGTTAGAGGGAGACAGAGTGTGCACTGTCTAATGAGTTTCACAATATATCGTGTTCTTCCCATGCAAGTAAATGAGGGAGGTGAGATATACAGAAGGCCCAAGAGCTGATGAAGTCCTCAAATTCCTCTGAAGGGAAGATTTTCCATGAGATTTCTTTCCATATATACTTCCTCTTCCAGATAAGATGCAGAGGGGCAGAATTGTAGTCAAACCATGACTAGAAGTCCCTGATTCAATGGGGAAGGAAGCTCTGTTAAGCAGAGTCTGAACCTTAATGGACTAGGGTAATGCCCAGTCTACCTCCTTCCATCACATACTGCAGAGGATCTCCTCTTTCCCCTTGCACTTCCCCTAAGGTGAGAAGTCTTTAAGACCTGAGAAATGTTGCTGTCTATATGCATCATCATTCAGTCTTAGAGTCATATAATCATAGAAACACAGAGTGATTTGGGTAGGAAAGCACTTCTGGAGGTCATCTAATCCAACCTCTCTCAGGGCAGGACTAAACAGGTCAGGCTGCTCAGGGCTGTGTCCTCTCCAGTCTTGAACACCTTCAATGTTGGAGACTGACAGCCTTTCTGGGCAGACTGGTCCAGCGTTGGACCACCATTTTGGTAAAAAGATTTTCTCCTAATGTTGAATCAATTTCCCATGTTCCAAGTTGTGTCATTTGCTGCTCACCAGGCACCTCCAAGAAGAGTCTGGCTTTCATCTTCTATGTAACCTCCAATACAGACAGCAGTCAGGTCTCCCCTGAGTCCTCTCCTCTTGCAGATACTGCTCCTATGAGAAAACTCCGTCTCTTGGGAAGTATGTGACAACATTTTTCTAGGAATGAAAGTGGGATTTCTGCCTGCTGCATGTAGTCTGTCCTCAGTACTTATTCTGCATTGCTGTGAAAGAACTTAAAATAATTTTTTTTTAAGTTCTGGTTGAAAAATTTCTGTTCAATCCAGGTTGATTTCTAATTGCTTCTGATTAATGTAAGCCATTAGTATAGAATGTATGTTACTGATTTTTCAGATTGGGTTTGGAAACAGAAAATATGAGGAAGAGTAGTAATTTGGGGTTGAACATAATATTTTACTTAACTGAAAAAGCCCTTGCTCATTTAATTTATCAGGGGAAGTATTAAAAATCCTGAAATGATAAGAGAAGAAAAGAAGCAGTGATTGGTCTCATATAGCCCTCGGATAGTGCTGTTGAAATTTTTAATTGAGAAGATGGCATCCTAGAATATTTCAACATTTTCCAACTTTTTAAACTGAAATTACAACTATATTTGGTACAAATGTATAACTTGTTTTGTCTGAACCGACCTTGCATTTTTCAGCCAATAAATCATTTAGTCAGCTCCATTCATAACTTTTGGGGAAGACCCAGCTCATGTGCCAACATCAGTGCACTGCTGCATGGCTCTTTGTCTCCAAAGGAATCACACAGGAACTGTCTTTGAAGACTTTTCTTCCCCTTGTCATGTCTGCTTTTGAGTCCCATGCCAAGAAGGCACCTCAGAATTCTAGATAAGTAGAAACGCTTAAAAAAGGGATGACTTTTAGACTAGAGGTGCAGCAGTAGTGAAATTTGTAAATGATTCTGACAACATTCTTGGCATCTGGCTGGCAATTTCATTGTAATCAGATTTCTCCCTCAGTTCATGTTATGTTAATTTATTGGTTTGTGGATCTGAAAAATTGCAGTTCACACTGTTCAGCTTTCAGGTTTGGACTTACTGTTTTAAAAACTGCACTGTGCAATATGGAAATCTGTTTGTTTGGTTTTTTGTTTGTTTTTTTTTAATGCAGGTTTTAACAATTGCAGTTAAATTATTTGGAGTGTGTGTGTGGGAAGCATATCTAAGGATAACACCTGTTTTGATGCAATTAAAGTCCTACAGCAGTATATGGATAAAATACTTCTAGAAAACCTTGCTCTGTAGAGTTTAAAATGATTACAGAACCAAAAGGGTTGTAAGTAGTTAGTCCCCAGAAAATAGATTGGTAATGATGGAAGCAGATTGATTTGAACTGGCTAGTGCCCAGGTGCAATGGAAGGTGTATGATGGTGGTGTTTAAAGACATAGAAGCGCAATTTGAGAGACAGGTTCTGCTTAAGCTGAAACTCGCCTCTTGTGGTGTACACAGACTGAGGTAAAACTGCTGGTGCAGTGTAGTGGCTCTAAACCAGGATCAATGAAGTTATTTTGTTTTTAAAAACAGTGAAATGTGTTACTGGTTCCCCTGTCCTTTCCTGCACTGGTGTCCCTTAGCAACTGTCTTTGTGAAAGTCATAAATTCAGAATAAATCAAATACAGCACAACCCTCCCCAAGGCAAAATAAGCCTCCCACTTATTTCTTTGCCAAGTGCTCTCCTGCAGCAATCAAGTGCAATTCTTAAATTTTTACAACCCAGCCTGATGCTTTCCTACAGAGAACTTGTGGGGAAAATGTAGGTCCTTGCTTACACTGAGATTTTTTTTCCCCCTTGTCTTCTGTGCTGGCTTGGCATTCACTCCAGGTCTGGCTTGAAGCATAGTACAGAGTACCCCAGGCTTGGGCTATTGCACATCATCATCTTTCTTTCCTCTCTCCACACCTGAGATATATAGTGTCCTCTCTGTTTGCTCCCAAACTTCAGTCCAGTTGAAAAGGGAGGGGCTTGAAGCACCATTTTGGGAGGAGATTTGAAGCAAAGAGGGGGAAAAAGAGGAAGCTGGGGTGGGGACTGGGGTATGGGGGAAAGAGAGGTGCCGACAGTGCTGCAGGGCAGGAGGGGCTTTGGTGCAGCAGGGAGAGCCAAGGCTGCGGGCACAGGGGTATCTGAGCTCTGGACGAGGAGCTCAATCTGGGAAGTGTCAGGACAACCCTCATGAGGGGTTGTTCCATTCCCAGTTGCTGTGCTGTCTCATGTGCACCCTCACTGGGGCCCTGTCCTCTGCCTCTGCTTCCCCCATGCATAGGCATTGCAGTCTGTGCCCTGTTTATTTACATAGAGAAACATGTTAGTAGTTGCTTACTGATTTAACCTTGAAAATTAGTTCAAGAGCTTTAGAAAACCATGAATACCACTATGTTGTCCAGCTCTTAATACTGTAATGAACTGTTGTAATAAATGTGAAGTTTTTGGTTAACTGAATATCAACAGAGCATCCTGAGAAACAACAGTAACCAACTAACAAAAAAAGAAACCCCCCTGCAGAAAAGCCCCAGCAAACTCTTGCTTGGATGTAATTTGCTCCAACCGTACATGGAAAATGTCTTATCTTTGTATTAAAACAAACAGTTGCGAACAGTCTGTTGTATAAATTGACAATGCAGAAGAAAGCAGGAGAAGCATGAGCTGAGAGCTACCTGCTCCTCAATTTAATTTTGGGTCATTTTGTGATTCACTCGCCCTGACCCTGGCTGTTCACTCGGCTTTGTTATACTGCAGTTGCCTTAGCAGTGGGTAAAGGCAAGATTAAGATATTGTCCTTCCAATTATAAAAATCCTGGGTAGAAAAACATGTAATGACTCTGTAGTTAGGTGGAGTGGAGGGTTCACTGACAAGATTAACACAGAGTGAGCTAAATTCATCTGTGATATTGCTGGATTGGTTTTGTCGGATTTAGGGCAGGGTTTGTTTTGACCCAGTACGTGTTGTTTCCTCCCACCTTTAATGAACTAGTGGGATCTGTCAGGGTTTAATCCAATTACTGATGACATTGGAGAAAACAGCAGCAGAAGTGGGGTGGACAGAAGAAATGTATTAACACAGAAAAATCTTATCTTTTCCCCCAAAAGTGGGCTGAGAACAAATCCTTGGAATCATCAAATGCCTTTTTTTTTTTGTTCTTTGTGTAATTTAGGGTAAATCGGTTCATTTGTGATCATTTAACTGATAAAAACATGGTAAACAGAGGAGCTGGTTGCAGTTCTGAACAGGAATTCAAAGCAACTTTTTTATAACCAGTTTGCATAGGACTTTAAAATAATGACAGAAAAAATAAAGTTTGGGTTTAAAAACGTGTCAGTTACGAGACAAGTTTGCAGGACTTCTGTGAGCTACAGGGAACACTTCGACCAGCGCCGCCAACAAATTTGCCTCCAAGGGCTTCAAGAAAGTTTTTTTTTAAAAGGAGAAATATTACTAATACATTTACCTTGTTTATTCTGTTAAAATTAACAATTTCTATTTTTTTTTCATATTTCAAATGATTTTTACCCTATCTTTTATCCCAAATCTAACATATGCACATAACGTTAGGTGAACAGTATCTAAACCACCAACTGTCCAAGTGCATTTAGGATTTTGCTTGGCCCCACTTGTGGGTTGTCTGTTGGGATTGATGGTTTGTGTTTCTGTTCCTTGCTTCGATGATCCCCACCTCACAACATTCAGAGTAGCCACAAGAATGCAAAGTTTGAGTATGCAAAGTTTGAGTAGTTGCACAAATATGCACAAATATGTATGCAAAATACATGTGTCTGAATTTTCCATTTTTCTTTCCCACAAATGCTGACAAAAAAATAGAGCTCAGATATTTACCAAAGTGCTGCTGAAGTTCACACCACTTTGATCACCCTGGTCCCATCAAACAACAGTCCTATTACCAGCATGGTTTAACCAATGATTTACTCCCTAAAATGACTGTTTTCAACATCCCTAATTGCTAAAGATATGCAGATTTCTTACGCCCATGACCTACTTGAGCACCCTTTGAAGTAGGTTAGTCCCATGTGAGCAGCTTTGAAGAAAGCAAATTCCGGGCCAGGTCTGGGGAAGGCATTTCGCCCCTGTGTCACGGGCAATGGTCTGACTGTCATATCTAGAATTCACTGCTGTGACTTCTGGCAGTTTCAATTTAATTCATAGGCGATAATGAGTCAGGTTGAAGGCCATGGATGATGTCTTTTTGTGGCTGTGCTGCCTTTTTTAGACAGGTGGTAAAAAATGCATTTTATAGTTATGACTGAGGCCTGTTCAGTTACTATATTTAAAGTCTAATAGACTTCTAGAAATACTGTCTTAGCCAGCAGGATTTAACTTCATTAGTTTTGAAATAGGAGAGAAATGTTAGCCACTGTGCAGTCTTTGATTATACTCTGGAGAATTTCCTAGGGTTAAATTAACTACAAGGGAACTCGACTCTTGTTCTTTGAATGCCAGTGAAACATATTGAGAAATACAGGGGAAAAAATAATTATCAAATTGAAATGTAAAAACTATAAAGTTCATCCTATGTATAATCCCTAGTGCACAGTAAGTTCTGTATACTTGCACCATTTAACGTTAATTATACCATTTATTTTATATTGTTTTTGCTTTGTAAAAAAAGTCACACCACTGGCAATAGGATTTGACCATAAAGGGAGTTTCAGAAAACTACCATTTCGCCAGTCTTGGTTTAAATTCAGGAGGGAGATAATTTAGCCACTAAATGTCTTGCCTTATCCACAGCGTCATTGGAGAATTACTCTTCAGGATCGCTTTCATCCCCCAGCTGCTGACAATTTAGCAGTGCTGTTTGCCTTTAATTATTCTCTTTGAATCTACATGTGGAAGGTCAGTGTCGATGACTACGACAGAATGAGTGGAAATTTTTGTCCAAAAAATGCATTTCTGAAGATGCAGTGTCATTGGAATCAAAAGTCTTTTTTGACAGTTTTTTTATGTTATATGTGGAAAATATGAAATGAAAGATTGTTTCTAATTTCATATATCAACAAAGATTTCAGTAACTTAGTTCCTAAAAAATGAAAATTAGCCAGTTTTGGTTTTCTTTTAACTCCTCATTCCACTTATTTCAAATGGAAAATGAAGGATGGAGGGCAGAAGTATGGAGTTAACACATGTAAGAGTGAAGAAATCTCCTTTCCTTCCTCACAAAAGAGTTAGAAAAATTGTAAAAAAGCCCGTTAATTTATGTTTTCTTCCATTCAGGACTCTGTCACTTAAAAAGGGGTAAAAGTCTGCAGGGTGTCTGGGGAAAGCCCTTTGTTGAGTCATGAGGTTTGGACTGGACCCCCTTGCTTTCTAAACTCCTTCCCACAGAGGAGTCGAGGTGTGGCTGGATCCAGTCCTAGTCCCAGTGCTGGTCATCGGTTTATGTCTGAAGGATTATGTGTGTGTGCAGTCACTTATCAGAGTCAACGTTTGCCTGTTTCAGAGCCCCACCAAGGACTTGCATCGAAACAGATACACAAAGTTGTAAAGAAAGAGAATGCATTAAAGCAACAGATAGAATAAGTTTGAAATTGCCGTTGATAAATACACTTACTGTACAAGCACTACTAATTGATGTTAATATTGCTAGCAACAAGAGCAGTAATAAAAGCCAGGGATACTTCCATTCAGAAGGTGAAAGGCATGGCGCTTACCCAGGGGGGCATCCTTGCTTAGGGGTAGGAAGAGATCGCAGCCGTTGACTGGTCCGTCTGCCTTAAGGTTCTTCTCTCCTGAGGTTCTTCTGTCCCTGACCTTAATGACCCTTTTCTCTGTCTTTTATCCCCAAAACTACGAGGTTCCTGCCCTCAGGTGACATGTAGTATGATTTGTGTGGAGAGATGTGTGCTATAGTCATACATGTATAGCATGTTCGCTATAATCTTGATTAGCATATGCAGGGGTGTCAACTTTAATAGGCATTTCACAGGTAATGGAGGAAAAGGTCATCCTTTGGACAACATAGCACCCTGAAAGAACAAAGAACTGTTATCAATTAACAAAGTTTTCTTGTTATCTCGCTGTCCAGAGCAAGGATCCCTGCTTCTGCAAAGCCCCCTGCTGAGAGGTGTCCTGTGCTAAATGAGGGGTAATCTCTTCCCCCCACCCACGGGTTGCATAAGATTTAGCAAGACCATCCATTAATGGTTCTTTGTGTACAGGGTGGTCCTGGTTTCCCTCAAATTCCACACACTCTTAAAAATGTTCCTCTCTTTTTTGTACTGAAAAACAAGCTGGGGAAAATATAAAAATCCATACTTTCAAAATTATTATTTTTGCATTGCCAAAACCCAGCCTAATCCTCAAGTCAACATTAACTTTTTTAACAATGCAAAAGAAACACAATTTCATTTTTCAAAAAAAATGTCAAAATAATAATTAAAAAAACATGGCAAAAGTTTTCCTTTATTTTTTCTATTTTCATAACAAAATCTAGTAAAAGGAAAAGCTCAACAGGAACGACTGACCTATTCTCTACTGGTACTGAAGGGATATGTCTATAAAGATGCAGATGAAGGTCAGTCAGGTACAGAGAGAGCATGAGTCTAAAGATTTCTAATCTGTGCTATTTAAGCATGTTGGGCTAGTGGCAAGCCTCCATCATTTATTTATCCCTCTGCATTTTCTTAGCTTCTTTGTTTCCTTGTGATCTGTCAGGGTGGTGCCCAGAATTCACACTGCACTTAGCTTTTACCTACTGCTTATCTATTTACAACTGTCCAAATGATGGTATTTCACCATTTTCCAGACTACAGGATATATGGAAGTTGGCTGCTACTTTTTCTTGTTGGGGTAATAGGAGATGCTTCTGGCAGTTTTAATCCACTCCTACACTCCCATTTCAGTACAACATTCTTTCAGCAGTGTGCAGACTTCAGACTAGACTTGGTAAACCTATTTGCTGAGGAAAAGCTAAACCACAATACTAAATGAGAAAAAGATCACAGTAAAGCATTTTTCAAGACTGATTGGGATGGTCTGGGGTAGCTTATGACTTCATTGTCATTATTACAACCTCACACAGCCCTGTAGAGTAGGATGTACAATGTTGCTCCTATTCTAGAGATGGAAAAGCAATTAGTTGATTTAATTGAGGTTCAACACTCGAGCTTCAAACCAGAACTTCATTATTCCTGGCTTTACAATGAGGCTGTAGCTGCAGCTCTAATAACACATCTTTCCCTATAGTGCCCTTGATCAAAGAATGAAAAATGATCAGGAAAAAGTAGTCCTTGACCTGAAAACCAGAGATTCTTAGAGGAAATCTGCAAAAGATGGGAATTTGTTATGTAACAGGTTTCAAAAATAAGAATAGCCCTAATTTACTCTAGGTTCTGTTAAAAACCCAATTAAAATATAGGGAAAAAAAGTCTTTCAGCAGGGCACATTTTGAAAGAACGATATAATAGGCAGAAGAGAGAAGACTAGGGTAAACCACAGGAGAGAAGACACGTATGTGAATTGCTATGTATTGTAAGATAAAATGATCCATGAACTCGGGCTATGTGTGCTATTTAGAAATAAAGACACCAGAATACAGAGGTCAGTGTGGATGACTAAGGAAGGCAAAGGGTCAGCTCAGATATGAAGGGGTGTATGTGTAAGAAAGAAAATGGTTGGCATCAAGCAATACCAGAGAGATTCTGGGATGAAGTTGTGACAGTGTAACACAAAAGAACAGTGAAAGAAGAGACTGTGAAAAGAGTACTGACTATGCTAAAATAAATATTTCTTTTTTAGATGCTGGAGAGTGATATGGTCATGTAATCTGCATATTGCCATCACAGTTGCTATAGCGTGTGTAATGTACTGTATTTTTTTACCACCAGTGAGACCGTGGCAACAGACAGGGAGCTACATTAGGAAGTTGTGCTTAACAAGTCATGTGTGATTTTACTGTCAAACTGCAAAGTGCCATTCTCCTATGGAAGAAGGCTGCGCATACTTTCTAGGAGTTGATAAACACCACATGATGCAGCTTTCTGGGAAAAACAGAATCCTTTGAAGCATTTCCAGCAAAATCCTTGGAGAGGCAAAGCATATTTTCAGATGCATGATTCTAGGTTAAACAGCTATGTCCCCCACTTGTTTACAAAGCAGCTCAACAGCTGCTGTGAGCCACTGGCCCCCTTTGGACAGACAGGATGCATTTGGATCTGTCACACCAAGCCACAGCGCGCCTCCACTGCATTACTTTACAAAGATCTCATCGGAGATCTGCTGCTGGCAAGACTAAAAGCCTCACCAGCTTTAAGAGCAGCAGATGATTAGTTTCTTTCCTGCTTTAAGTTTCCCCATTGTTTTTAACTCTGAAGTTGGGGGAAAATGTTTTTAGGGGTGAAATTGGTCCTGGGAAAGCTGCAACCTGCTTCATGCATGAAGAATAAGATACAAAAATAAATAGCAGCAGCCTGTTGTTGGTAGGGAATGGACTCTTTAGCAAGGGAGAAGAAAGACCTGAGATCTGTTTGGACACAGAAATGCAGAGTGTCCAGTCTGAAATTAAAAAAAAAATCAATAAAAAACCAGAGTAAAAGTTGGTCTTGCAGCAGTACTTCAACAATTGGGAAATCAGGCTGAGAGATGCAGCTTCTGAGCCATGAAGCCCAACCATCGCTCCAGATGGTGCTGCTCGAAACAAGCCCGAGTCAGGACACCTGGTAAACACTAATGGGATAGAAGTGAGGGACAGAGGTTTAAATCTTGTCTTGCAAATGAAGACATGTGCCTGGGTATGGCCGCTCTCTTATGCACGAGGCTAAGAGTGACTTGGTAAGCTCAGTGCACCTTTCTACCCAACACAGGGCACAGCCAGTCACAAAGCAAGGCCTGGCTGGTAACTCCCCTTCTTTAGTCCAGGCTTTCCTCTTCCTGCCATGGCTGTGCTGTTGCTGAGGAATGAAAGGGAAGCAGGACAGGAGCAGCAACTTGTCAGGACCACATGCCTCACGCCACACCTCTCTGCAGTGTATACACACTGGCACAGCTGAAGGATGGATGCAAGGGTGAGGTCTAGTGCTGTTTTGCTGCTCTGCTTGTTTTTCCTGATACGTAGCTCATGATAAACTTTTACTACAAAATGCTGCTTGTCCAGAAGTCTTTCTGCATCGTTCTTATAAAGGCTGTAAGTGGTGCTCTATGCCTATTTGCTCTACGCCTTTGCTATTTGATGCTTTTAGTCTTTCACTTACCTCCATGCAACATATTCCTAGTCTCTTCTCCCCAGCAACATTTTTCTTCTAACCAAGGCAAAGAAAAAAAGCAGAGGTGATAAATTCTCTTTGGGAGAGCTGCTGCCTGGACCCAGCGCTGCTTGTCCATGGGGGAGGGTGACAGCAGAGCCTCTGCCTCTGAAGCCCACAAATCACAGCTGGACGCTCCCTTGCAGTCAGTGACAATATTGTTTCCTTTGCCATCCTTTCCAGTGAGTGGTCATAGCAAAAATTACTACTGATGGCATCTGACAGGCCTACATCACATTTTGACATTAGCTTTTAGCTACTGTTTTTTTTTTAATAGCTGCCAGTGTGTTCACTCAAATACCTGTCTGTCACCACAATCAGACAGACCTTAATGTGTCTGCACTATGGAAGAGGACCTCAGCGTCTTTCCAGCACTTTATTATAGTCCCGGTATAGCTTTTTATCACAAATTTCTCACACATAACTGTCTCTGCTCCACCACAGAAATCTTCTGAGTTGGCAGCTCTGGTGTCTGCTGCCATTAATCTTCTCTGTGCTGTGGAGAGCAGGGCACTGGGTGATTTATGGCAATTACCTGCTCTGATGCCACGGAGTTCAGGTGAGTTAGGTTGAATTGCTGTTGCCGGCATGGGTTTTGTCACCAAGCAGCCCAATAGTGTAAAATATGCCTCTATACACCTGCATTCACTTTCCTCCTCAAGCATTGCTCAGTTACACAGGGAGAGGTAATATGCATTTTAATTGCATTTTAAAATAGTATTGAGGTGGTGGCACACTGGTAAGTGAAAGGTTAAACACTTTGACACCAATTCAGAATTAAAAGCTGTAATCAAATGTCTTTGTTAGTTTTGTGAAAGCAATATTTTCCTGGGAAGGCTGTAAAATGCACATCTTTCACCTGCGATTTCTCAGACTAAGGAAGTTCTAGCTTTTATTTTAAGTGTCATTCTCAGGTTTCACTCCTGATTTTCTATTCTTTGAAGTGTCAGGGACCTGGAGTGATGCACAGGAAGCAAAAGTTGTGCCAAGCTGAGATCAGCATCAATGCCTTGGGCCAATTAAGGAGCAATTTTAATGGGCTCTCCTGGAATCCTCCTAAGCGTTCCCATGACAGAAAGCATGATGCCCACAACACAGGGCTGAGCTGTGCATTTGAAGCCTCGAGAAATAAGAGCAGACCTTCCAGTCTTCATTATTAAGCAGCTTCCCTGCTGGTTGTGGTGAAAGGGAAGTGTGTTTTATAATAGGAAGACATATAAGTCATTTCTCCTCTTACAAGATTTATATGGGTGCACAAGTGTGTGTGTTTGCAGGTATGTGTTACAGCATCTCAATAGTTTATGTCCACTGGGTATTAAACTGACTTCTACATTTCTTTTTCCCTGCTACTGCTTTTATTTGTTTAATGTCAGTGGGGAAAATGGGAGGTAAGATGAATCCTGTGAATAGGCTTGCATATAGAAGAAAGGAGTTGAATTTAGGAGGGGATACGCGTATGCAGTAGGCACCCATTTGGAGAAGGGCTGCAGGAAGAAGTGGGACCAGCTACTGGAGGAGCAAGAATGGCAGAGGAGGGCAGAGGAGGGCACCCAGAGTTTTGAGGGGAGGCTGCTGGCTGATGCGTGGCTCTGTGGAGGTGGCTCTGCCCTGCTGCGCCTCTTCATTTCCACATGGGACATCACAGGGGAAAATGGCAACTCAGCAGTCATACTTATGTGGGACACGCTTGTTTAGGAATAAAGAGTGGCTTTTTCTTGCTTAGCTTGAGCTCTTTCCAAAGCAGCCTAACATAAGCTGGAAAACTGTGCTCTTTCTGGAATGCAAATCTGTGAGGGCCTTATAGGAATATAAATATAGCATCTTATCTTGTACTGTTATAAACACCCACACAGAGAAGCCCAGAGGCAAGCGGAAAAAACGAAGGCAGGGCTATTCATGATACCTCCAGCATCAGCTACAGTCACGTGCAGGTGTTTGGGCAGCTGGAGTCAACATATGCTAATAGCGATTAACATATGGATGTGGAACCTGGCCACACAGAGCTGCAGCACAAAGAGCCCGGTCGAAGAGACATTTACTAGGGCATCTTTTGGTCATTGAGCCTTCTATTAAATGCTGTGTGTGACCCATGCTGTGACAATACTCAGTAAACCTGGTGCCACCTTTATTGTGCATCTGTGATTTTCCTCCCGGGTGCTTCTCTTGAAAGCCCAGTTTTGGTACAGCTTGCTCAGAGCAGGTGAATTCAGAGAATAAAGGAGTTTTGGGGCTATGTTTCTTCCTAGTGGTTGGTTCCTGGGTGAGGACTACACATGTCCTCTCAGCTTCCAGCATCACTACTTTGGAACTTTCAGGCCAGTTGTAGCATTTGAGGTGGCCCAAAGTAGCTGGGTAATGGTGCTCTCAGAAGCAATTCTATTTTTTAAACACTTCACTCTTTTAGCTGTCTAAGGCCATCTCCAATCCAAAGCCCTGCCATAATCTGGTGGCACACTGGAGCTTGTTTACAAGATAAACTAACAGCTGCTTTCCTCTCATCCACTGCCCCTGCTTCAAACTTGAAATGAGAATTATCTGTGTATGTCAGAACCAGAAGAGTCAAAGCCTCCTTGGAGATGCCCTTTGGGCCTCTCTTTCTGCTACCTTGCAAACATCTTTCTATTTTCAGGGATGGTAACCCAGCACCTAATCTTCCAGAGGCACGTGTATTGCTCCCAGGGAGGCATGTTAGGAATGAAGGAACTGATTTTTTTTTTCCACGCCCCCCATAGGTTAGTCAACTTCTGCTTATCAGCCTACCTCAGCACTTGGTGTTTGAAATCTGGATCAGAATTTTTCAGCTTTCAGATCCTACGCACGATTTTTCAGCAGTGGCCTTATTTGCTTTCAAAGCAGTTGAGTGAACATGCATCCATTTTGGGTTTTGCGCATCTGTAGTTAGAAAAATAAGAGAAGAGGCCTTACTATGTTTTTTTCTGAACTGATGTTTAGTGACTGTATTAAAAGGCCACACACAAGCTCCTCTCTTATTTGCATATCAATACTTAGCCTATTAGAAGCCGATGGAGGGAGGGTCTTGCAGTACATACTCTCTCACAGCATGACGCTCAGACTTCCTATGACATCCTTTCTTCAGCTTTCATGTCAATGAATATTATATTGTGATGCCTTGAAGCCAGGATAAGCTGGAGCCGTTAAATGTTCAGATGTATGCTCAATCTGTGAAGCTTGCAGCTGCTCCACTCTTTTGATAACGCTAGTAAGCAAAATTAGTAAATAAAATAAATGCTCAAGGTTCATTTGCTGCACACCCCAATACATGAATGAGAATAGAACTGAGGACATCAAAGAAAAACAAAAACCGGGCTAGTTATAACATGTTCCCCTTAGGCCTCCTGCTTAACCTAAATGTTATGTTAAAGGGATAAATGGGTGAATTGAATTATACAGAGTTAAAACCAGGAATGAGATTTGAGATCACACCTCTGTTCGTAAGATCAGCATTATCTCTTGAAAACAAAACCCAGTAAATATTTCACTGTAACACATTTAACATAATAGCAAATTTTACTTATTATTTACCTAACGCAGTGAAATTCTGAAGTGTTCCATGAGGCTGCAGCAAGGTCACCCTCCTCCCCTGCTGCTACCCCCACCCCTTGCTTGTCTCTGCACCCCAAAAAGGAGAGAATCTGCTGCTGCTGCCTGTGGTTGAGACAAGATAGGAAGGCTCCCTGAGAAAGGACATTTTCAAGGAGATCTGAAGTACAGAGAAGAAACCTAACCCAGGTGTTAACCTTCCCATAGTGGAAGTGGTGGAGAGATGGGGATAAGGTATCATCAGAAGTCACCATCAGCTCACAATGGCTGCAGCTGGCAAGGAAGAAGAGGGAAAGGGGGAAAGATGTCCAGGGGTGTGGGGCAGAAGGGATGGGGCCACCTACTTTGAGTAGGGCATGATAAAGGCTGGGTGTGGGGCTCCCAGCACATCTGCCACATGTGGATGGCAGAGGAAGGTGGATCCAGCAGATTGCCTTAGGTAATGCAATACTGCATTACCTGTATACCTCACTAACTCATACTGCTGCTGGATTAAAATGTTTTAAAGCATACAACCCAGAGGTTACATGTTTGAGAAAATATTCTATAAGGAGGCTCACAGAGTTGGACTAATGAGGTAACCTCAAGTGATGGTGACCAAGGGCATGGCCAGAGGAAAAAATATGTTGCAATGAAGGTCTTTGGAAGTATCACTTGTGGGACAATCTTGGGGCATGAGCACGCCAACAAGCGTCCCAAAACGGTATGCACTGAGAAGCTCCTCGTGAGCTTCCAGTCACACTCAGAATGGTCATGCTGAGCTGCATTTATGGCCTTCATTGTTACGAGTAAGCACATTAGAAAATTCCCTACAAGACTCCAAAAAATTAAGGTACTACTGTCCCAAGCACTGGCCAGCCCTCTGGCAGAAAACTGTCTTCCAGAGAACTGAGATTAAGCACACAAACTACTTTGACCTGGAAGAAAAGAGATACTTTTTGTGAGGAGGTATTAAAAAAAAAAAAAAGAAAAAAAAGATTTTTTTCTGCCTCTGCTTTTTTCAAAGACAGTGGAGTGTGTCAGGTTGGTATGTTGCGAGGTGCAGAAGTTGCATGTTTTTTAAAGAATATCAGAAAAAACAGCACAGAGATTGAATAAATCCAAAAGTGATTTTACACAGCATGCAGAGTATAAGATAAATGAAATACTGGAGATGATGCACACTAGATCTGCTGATTGGAGGAGGCTGCATTTCTCTCTCATAGCCTGTGCTGCTTAAGCATGATATGACTCATGCCCCTGTGAAATATTCACCTCTAGTTAAACCCACCATCTCTTTACTATAAAGTTAATTAATTAACCCCCCCCATAATAGGAATATCAATGACAGAATAATGGATTGCCTTGGGAATGGTGATCAGATGAACTGGAGTCTTACAAAGGTCAGGTGATACACTAATATGAAAAATAGGATCCGGCAACAGGCACTTATGTTTAGGAATATACTTTCTCATAAAATGGGACTGATTGTATGAAGTGATTGTATCCAAAAAATCTGCTTAAATATAGAGGAAATGGAGCGAGAAAGCACAGTATTATTGACATTCTGGGGTTGAAGACTGTGTTCTAAAAAATAAAAAAGCACCTGAAGTTTAATAAAGTTAATTCATCGAATTTCTCTCATCTACAGTACATGTGCTTTTTTTCTCCCTCCAGTGTTTGAATATACCACTTGCAGTGTTAACACTAACTCCTAATCTGATTTTATGTATGCTTAACTTTACACTCTATGAGTTCTCATTAAAAATCAAAATGTATAAATTTAAACACATGCTTAGCTCTTTGCAGAATTAAGGTTGCATGTTGTGCAATACATAAGATATGTAATACAGCTGCATTAAATTACAACAGAATTCCTGGCTGGATTTTCCTGGTCACTTTTGTTATTTTAATGCAATTTTAAAGGTGGATACCTTTAAAGATTGTGTTACAGGTTAAAACCTTAGTTGGAATTTTATAACAGAACTAACTATAGCTAAAAAAAAATATCTTTGACAAATGCAATCCATTTTCCTATTTTGAAGTCATGCATGAGTTACTTACAATTATATCAAATGTGTTTGTGTTGTCCCAAATTTTCCCAGATCTTGTTGATAAGCATTTCACTGGGAATGCTCAGTATATAACATTTCAGATGGTCCTTAACTTTGCCCAGGCAAGTCACAGCTTCCATCAGACTTTTTAAAAAAATCACTGATATTCCTGGAAATCTCCCAATTTTAATGAGCTTTCCTGCCAGTAAACTCATTTCCTGTATTGCCAGTGGAAATAGATCCACAAAGATGTGAACACCCTTGAAGTAAAATGAATTAGAAGGAATGCACACAGCTAATTTCCAAGATATACTCAGCCACCTCTAAATCAGAAGCAGAGGAAGATTTCCCACCTTGCCTCCAAAGAGGTCTGTCAGACATGAATACTGCAGCTGTAGGAGACATTTCAGAGCAGGGCATAAGAAATCTTGTAAAATAATTTCTTAATGATCTAACTCTAGGGAAATTTTCGTCTTCTGTCCAACTATGGAGACATTGCCCTGCATCCTGGGAATGTCTTTCTCTTTATTTTTTCTGTCTTATCCAATATCAGTGTGGGTATTTCCATTTCCCACAGAAGTGTGTAACTCTTTTTTCTAATCTTACCACACTGTTAGCCTCAGTGACAAGAATCTCATTTACAGCAATCTCACATTATATCCCTCCCTGTCCTCACTGGAGTGTGTTAGCAGCCTGAGCAATGGAGAGTGGCTTTTGGTAGCTGCATCCAGTTTTGATGTGCTGATATCAAGTAAAAAGTAATGACAGACCTCTAACACAACTACTTAAACATCTGTATATTATTTGCCATGCTTTTAAGCCAGTCTTGAAGACCCTCTGGCAATTCTCCAGAAAGACCCAGAAGGAGGGACACATGGGGCTGGTGTGTGGTGCGAGGGGGACCTGACTCAGCCCTCCCGTGCTCCTGGGGGGAAAACTCTGGCTCCAGGTCTCTCAGATCTGGCTCCAAGAAGTAAGTCTGCTCAATGGGGAAAGAAAGGAAAGTGAGGATGGAAAAAATGAAAACAAAACATGGGTTGGTCATGGGATCAAAGGAAAATTAAAACTAAAGAAAACATCCAAAATCAGGAGAGTGTTTGGAGACCATTGCTTCTGTGCAATACTGTGGCTAAGAAAGACAGAATTACAAAGATTCCACCGAATTTCAGGGCAGAAGGGGACCATTACAATCAGTTACTCAGACTTTCACACCGCTGTTAAGGATGCTGATGCAGACAGCTTTGCCATAAGGCATCCTCGGAGAGATGGCAGACTGAACACTGAAGCTCACAGCCTCTTGGCCAGCACAACGCTTTGAAGCTGGGGAGTGAAGAAGTCGAGGGCTCCCTCCCACTGCACGTGCAGGCCTTGCTTATCTGCTTGTCTGCATACGAGTATTTCCTCTTTGCCCATGGCGCTCCCCGGGCTACTATGACCTTCCCACCTCTGCCTTAAGCTGCTACCTGCCTCACCTTGCCTGCCTAGCCAAAATGTCAGGAGGAAAACATTGCCTCACAAAGTGACTGGATATGGTTTTCCTCCAAAATACCATACCTGTTGGATACTACTTGGTCTTTAGAAAAGCAAGGGCAGCTTGTTTGCTGTCAGGGGTGGGAGGCAGGTGGGGTGAGGCTGCTCCATGTCACTTTCTTTTTACTTGCTTTGCTTTACATTGATTTATCTTGCCTTCTGAACATACACAAATCAGGAATGGACTTCCAGTTGCTATATTTTGCCCATTCACTCTATCAAGACCTCATTAGAGCCTTGGTTTGATCTGCAGGAATCCCTGGTGGGACCTCAGGGGCTTCCCCTGCACTGTACCAGCCCAGTGCTTCTGCGGCCTGCACTTCTGGAGCATCATCTGCCTATACCTGAAGCTGTCACAGAAAGGACTGAGCATTTCAGTGTTTTCTGGGCTCATCTTAATGTTTTGTACATTCCTCTTAACAACTGCAGTGAAGATTTTAACATAGCAACTACGTTTTTATATGTAGCAATAACAGATTTTGTCTTATATTTTACAACCCATACTAACAGTTGTTTACGAAGTAGTGGTGGAGGAATGCAGTCCAGTGAGTATACTGACTATTCATTTATCCAGAGGGATTACACTGTGGTGAACAGCATTTGGACTTCAATTTAGTATGCATCCAGCCGCATTATGCGATTAGCTGATATGCAATAAACCAGAACAGAAACACATGCAGTCAAATGGTGCCAGATAAAAACCATATGATTCTTATACAGGTTCTTATCCTATTGTACAGTTAAATTATAAATACGTAGTGGCATGGAATTTGGCTGTTCTTCTGTATATCTATACTTCTGGTGCACTGTGTACATGTATCTGTACCTATATGTATAGGACTGCACTGATTTCAGGGTCTTTAACTTACCCTTTAAACAATCTTTTTTTTCTTTTTACTTTATCTATGCTAGACTTCAAATGCTGGCACAGAGTAGTGTTTTTCTGTCACTTAAAAGAGGATATGAGAGTTAAAAGAGAGTCTTTTATTAAAATTTCCAGAGAAAAAGCCTCTCCCAGAGGAAACAGCTCGGTGATGTTTAAGAACAAAGGGAGAGAAAGAGATTTTTGGTTGGCACTAGGACTTTTTACAATTATGGGGCCACCCTTGCCTGCATCCTGGCCCCTCTGGCACTGCTTCTCCCCAGGACAGAGAAGGGGATTGGAGAAGAACCTTCCTCCTGCTCTTGCTCTGTCACGAAGGAGCGGGGCAGAAAGAGCCTTGAGCATCATTTTTGTCACTGAGCAGTCCTAGCCGTCTGTGAGGCCTTGGGAATAAAGCAAATAGGACAGGGAGTCAAGACAAGGGATTTTTCCTCCCACTGGATGCTCCCGACCAAATTTCAGCCTTCATACCACCAGGGGACTGACCACAGTCCCCACCTCCATCCAGCTCCTCATGAGAAACCAAGGAGTTGGCAACATTGTCCTATGGGCCAGCTGTAGACAGGATCTGGGTTTTGACATATGATATATATGAACTTGGATAATATGAGGTCTTGAGTGTAACAAACATAGTGAGGGGAAAAGAAATGGACCCTGCAGATTCAATGCGAATCAGGCAGAAGCCAAAGTGTTATTACAATCATGGCGCTTTTTATAGTGTGATTATTTCCTTACATGCAATCACGTGCTGATTACACATTTCTTGATTGGATGCTTCGCTTTGTACATGTGACAGCCACACGCCTAACCTAATACAATGATTGGCTACTAGCTCTTACGTATATGTTAACATTGTAACTACAGCTGTAACTTCTTCAAGTCTTGCTTGCTCGACTTCCTTCTTATCTCTACTTGTTATTTCAAGGGCGAATCACAGCTGGTGTAACAGATGTCCATTGTTTCATAGAAACTGAGTCTCCACAACAGAGCACCCTAAGTTGACAGATGCTGCTAAATTCACCTGTATCTCACCCTCCTGCCTGCACACAGGAGTAAGATCCTCTCTGTCCCTCCCCATCCAAGAGTGATTGTGTTGTTACCTTTCTAGTTTCAACACTTTGTTTGATATTAAAGTGATCTGTGCCCTGGCAAAGCTCGGAAGGAAACAAGCCTTTCCTTGACTTCTTGGCTCACAAGACAGAAAGCATTGGCCACATTAAATAAGAGACTGGAAAGAAACAGTGAACAACAGCTAACATAGTGATAGCTATTCATCCTCTGCACTGCGTGAGGCCAGAACCTTATGGGAAATAGCATGTACAGAAGTAATTAAAACTATATTGCTGTATGTGCCTAAGTAGGCCGAAATATGACTGTAGGCAATTTTTCCAAAATGGTGCAGTAGAAAAGTTCTTGACCTCATCATGACCTCATCATGACCTCATCATGACTATGCAGGGACAATCCCATGTGATCCCAAGTGTGTAGACAAAGACACTTAGGTAATAAAATACAATTTGTTTAAGCGTGCAACCAAAAATATGTAAAAATAGCAATTAAAAACACTATGATGCAATTAATGTATTTGCAGGTATTGTAATGATCAAAGATTGTCAAATAGCTTTCATTTTTTAAAATGGTCTCCTTGCTCACATATGAAAATAAATAAGCAGCACTTACTCTTTGCCTTTCATCATCTTAAAAATTGTGGAATTTATATATGAAAAAATTCTTACAAATATTTAATCAGCTTGATGTTTAATTTGGAATGCGAATTTGCATCAATCCCTCAGAACAGCAGGAGGTCTGTAGTCCATTCTATACATAACCACACATATTTATTTTTCCATAATTTTGGCCTCTGGAAGATTTGCAGTAGATTTTAAAAATATTTTCTTGTATTTTTGATATATAAACATGCAGAAAAAGAGAGAGAGAATGCATGCCTACGAATTACATGATATTCTAAAACCGTGTTTCCAAAAGCATTTATCTGAATTCAAACTGTGACTTAATAGCTGTAGCTGTATCAACACTGTATCGGTTTACCATAGGAGAAAAATATATGAAATGAGACATAACCTACTAAGGTCACTTCAGGGGCTATCACTGAGCGGAAAATGAATGCTAATATTTTCAGATTTAACATGGGCAAGCTAGTCAGAACCAATAGTTTGGGGCTGAATTCTGAAATGCCCTCAGTGAAAGTAATGCAAGGGGGATGGTCAGTGAGATGGAATTATTAAAAGATAGGGTGGAGCCAAGCCCAGCCATATGGTGAATGCCATAACCGGGGCAGACCTGTCATGGCCAAGCACGCTGGGAAAGCAGGCGAAAAGAAATTGTCCTGAAAGAACAACATGCATCCCGCCATGAAGAAATGAGGGCAGAGGGCTGTGGGCAACGCATTGGCCAGTGACTGACACTTGCACTGATGAAAGACAACACTGGAAGTTGAGCCCCGGCTATGCAAAGTTGATTAGGGTAGATGGGACCCTTCATCATGCCTTAAAAATTCATCACAGCTCAAAACATTCACTTCCAATATGCCTAATAAAACCCTCAGTCATTCATGCAAGTTAGATGAGTAACATATCTATCAGCAAAATAGCTGCATAACTGGGTAGATCAGACAGAGCTGTTCCTAACATACAAAACCCGAAGTCCCTTCTACCAACAAAAGACATGAGATTCTCTGTTTTGCTGCAAATATGGCAGAAATCTGGTGTATACTGTAGACTTTCTTAATTTTTCTTCAGTTGCAAATGATGGTGAAGGATTTTATACATTAAAAATGCATAAATATGTTTATCTGCAGGTTGGTAAGTATTACAGTAACAGAATAATTAACTAGGTATTTAGTTATCTATCAAAATTAGGACTCAGTCCTCAAATACTTTATCAGTTGAATGACTCTGATGGGATGATTAACCTGAGTAAAATTTATTTCAGGTGCTTTCAGAACCAAGCTCTCATGCAGCAAAAATTGCTGAGCAAGCAGCTTGCCCCAGTGCTTCCCAGTTTGCACTGGAGCACTCTCTGGATCACTGCTTGATCACTAAGGGGTAGCACCACATTGCTGGAAACACTTGCACTGGTGCTGACTCCAGCTTCTTGTCTCTACATGGTCAGTGCAGTGCTGTGTCTATGTGGTCTACTTCAGAGATGGCTTGTCTTGTGCTAGTTCCATGATCTTTTCAGCAGTATATGGCATGATACAACTGACATATCTTTATTGTCTGCTTCTTTTTGCCAGTAATCAGAATTGCATGAGGTTCTAAAAATTCAAAAGTAACTGACAACAAATTAACTGGTGGTGCTCCCCACAGGCATTTTCAAAGACAAACACCCTCTGTGTCAAGAGGCCATAAAGGGGAATCCTAGCTTTGGTAGTGATCATGTGAGTGCATCTCTGAACTTTGAGTACAGAAATGAGAATAAAAATCAGCCAATTAAACCCAGGAAGACAGGTTTCTTGTTAATTAACAGTCATTGTCACTGTGGTCTTTGTCTCAGTCTGCCGTCTAGCTCACACTACAGCTATGTGACCACAGCCATGAGCATGCTCATGCTCTTATAGCTATGGTATAAATCCATTACACATTGTTACACCTATGGTAATTCATTTTTCTGACTGTTTTCTTTTTTGGTGTGATACAGAATAACTTGTCATGTTTGAACAAGCCAATTATACGTACTTAGGACTGTTTGGTATTTGAGCAAGTGGGCACAGAGTAGGTTGCATTTGTATTAGTAAATTCTTGTATCTTCTGCACAGGGTGGTGATGTCCAAACAGTTCAGCAGAAATGGTCCCTGGCCCACAGTAGCTCCTAAGCTGTGGCCAGAACCTGTTTGGAAGAGCACTTACTGGCCTGGTCCAAAGCTCTGCTGGAGACAGCTTATCTGTACAGATGATGGAATGCCATAGCTGGAAACACTTCCTATTATTATTCAATTTCCCGGTATGGATGTAATTAGTCTGAACTGACATTGAACTGCGAATAAAATCCAGTTTTTAAAAGAAAACCTTGGAATAAAGCATTCTATTTAATTCTGATTTTTTTTACAGCCTTATCTTTATTCATTGTTTGCCATTTTGTCAACATTCACTTACATACTTTTTTTGCAAGTGCTTAAACTTTAAAATGTTCTTTTGTTCAAATAGAAATACTACTCACCTATTCTTTTTTGTCTGACTTCTTATAAACTGGAAGACCTTACAAGATTTTGCTTTAAAAACTAATTTATTAGTTTTTATAGAGAAAATATGCTGTCTTTCAGGTAGAAAGCTTAAAAAAAGATTACCTCTCTGTTAGCTTTTAATTTTTCTAGGAATAATCCATCCACTACAGCTCAACATCTGTGAGCCTCAAGAGCAGGTTGTCATACCTCAGACAAGCACAGAGAAGTGCAGGAATTTTCTAAGAAGCCAGATATAATTTCATGGCAGTGAATTGCTACCTTGTGAACATGGAAGAATTGTGGAGTTCCACTGCTCATTATGTATGCCCATAAGAGAAAAATTAAACTAGATTTTTCTTTGACTGTTGCCTTCGTTCTCTCCTTCTCTTGTACATACTTATAAAATAAAGATCAAACTTCCTTGAATCCTTTTTATCTGCTTTGAAGTCTAAGGAAAACTTTTTTGGAAATTCTATTTTCATCTCTGTGAATTTATTCTCTAATGCTTCTAACTTGTCAAATATGGACTGTGCTGTTCAAGGAGCAGTTAAGGAAAGAAAAACTCATATTTGAATCTACATGAATGGACAATCATACTCACCATTCATGAAAGTCCTCAAAAATATGAAGCCACAATATAATCCTCTTCTATTACAGCTTCTTTTGGACCAGTTCTGAGGCATGTCCTCTAAATTCTGCGGAGCAGGAAAAAATACTGTCTTTTTTTTTCCTTCTCTTCTTGCCCATCAAATTAATCTAAGCATGCAAAAGAAGCAAATCCTAAAGCTTTGAACATTCATTTTGGTATTCTTTCCTTGTTCCTTACTCAGAACTCAGTTTTTGCCTGAAGAGTTGTAAAGGGAGAAGATATTGTCATTTTAGAAGGATAAATAAAAAGTATCAAACTCAGAGCTACTACCCAAAGATGGGAAGCTAGAGACAATCCCTTTCCCTGGGGAGGTGTGGGGGGCATTGGGCTGGGGACCCTTGGGTTATCTGAAAGAAGCCCAAATCTCTGATTAGAAATACAGAAGAGATAGCATCTCCTGTAGCAGATATGACCTTTTTCTAGTAAGGCAAACTGAGGGCAGACCTCAGGCAGTGCCTTAGTGAATCCGTTAAGTAACCTCTAATTAGAAGCTACAGGTGCACCTCCTGCCCAGGAGGGCCTGGTCCCACTGTTCCCATCTGCAACTGAGCCCTCCTGCCACAGGCAGAGTGCTGCAGCCCAACCCTTTGGTGCCACTCTGCAGCATCTTGAAATTGCCCTGTGAGATGGGTCTGTGTCCTGCTGCTGAGATCAGCCCCATCCCTGTGGCTGCTGCACTAACACCTCCTCACTTTTGCCTACAGAAGTAACTTTACTTATTTTCCCAAACACCTGAACTCAGCTTTTCCTGTATGACACAATCAATTTCCTAGGACCTACTAGTGGCCTGAAATAAAACATCAAACCATCTTCCCAGCTGTTTGTTGCTGTAGGCCAGCTGTGTCCTTTGAAGGAAACTCAAGGTATGAGCATACAAAACCTTGTTTCACTTGGAGAATGAAAAATTCTGACAGTACTGGTGGAAACATGAGAAGTGCCGTGTTTGCAGTGGAACAGTATTGGGGGAAGCTTGTGTGGCTTCAAAAGCAACCTAAGGAGGAATGCAGCTCTCCAATGATGGCCTTTGAGAACTGCCTCCACCCAGCTTCCATCTCATACATCTGCAGAGGCATTATTTTCCTTTTGCTATTGATGGGCAAAAAAAGGCTATTAATTTCTTCAGAGATGGATGACACACTGTTTAAAATCTGATGGGGTCTGAAATGGGTGCAGATTGGTCTGGGATGGTCTTTAGTCTGAAATACCACTGCAGAAAGTTGCATGGATATTATAGCTGTAAGAATTTCCAGAATAGACATATAGATATCCCTACTTGCAACTGTACACAACTAATGAGGAATGTGTATAAACATACACATTCAGACCTCATCAAAAGGCTGCTTTTGGTAGGCTTTACCACCTCTTAAGCGACAGGTCTTATGAGGCAAAGTACCTACCTCAGAGATCTGAAAAGATATTGTATGGCTATGTTTTTCATAGAAAAAAAAACACTAAAAGCCTGCAGCAATGAAATGCTTAGTGCAAGATTTCAAATCTTAGCCTTACAGCTATTACATTTCAATTCAAAGCCGTAAAAGATTTTGCTGATCCTAAACTAGCAAACAGCAAGAAGGAAATGTCTTCCCCACCTTGCTTTGAAGCAGGTGGTTATTGTTTTAAATTATTAGGGATCTAAACTTGGCCACCATCCAAGATATGTCATGGGGCTTAAATCCTCAGCTCCAGAGTGAAAAGCACACACCCAAATATTTGATCAGAGCATATTCTTCCAGCATCACTGACAAAGACAGACTCAGAGATGGCAATACAGATTACAATTTTCTTTCAAAATCAAAGAGTTGGGGTTTTTCTTTTTTCTTTCTTTCTTTTTCTTTTTTTTTTTCTCAAAGAATTAAAACATATTCAGTCAGAAAGATCTGATGTGTCTCTGGCAAACAGAAAAATTCCTCAGGGATCCAAATTAAGAATAAAACAAGTGAAGAAGAGGGCAACTCACAGCAGTGCATAGACACTGCCTCTTGTACGGTTTTGCCTCTTGTGTGTTTGATTGCCTCAGTGAGTTTTGCATCATGTATGTTATTGTTTATCAAAGACCAATCAAGGAGAAGGGAGATTAGAGGGGAGGAAGAAAGGAAAAGAAAAAAGGAGAGGAGGAGAAATCTTATGCATATGTGAGGACAAGGGATATTGCCTTTCAGGGTTCATGCACAGTTATTTTTAATTTTTATGGTATTTAAAAAGAATTATAATGAGTATCAGAGTTAAAAAGCAAGGGTTGACGATTTCAGAGAAAATACATTGCCTAAAATTAGCTAAGGCAGTGGTCCCCAAGGCTTTTCTAGACCAGTGAACCACCTTTAAGCCACAGTTGCCATGTGCCCTTTGAGGAACATACCAGGGCATTTTTCAAAGCAGTGCCCAGAGCAACTGCGCAAATTGCACTTTGCTGAAAACTTCCTTCTGGCAAATCAGAAAAACTACATGGAAAATGGCAGCGTGGAATGCTTGAACACAATGTAAGTTTGTACATTTTTCTGTTTATTATAGTCTATAGTCCATTTGTGACTACTTATCCAAGGCTTTTGGGCCGCTACAGAGCCATGGGCTATAGTTTATGGACCACTGAGCTATGGAACCAGTCCTCATTAAAGAACACCTGCCAGGGATTATTCATCCTTCAGGGTAACTTCCATATATTAAGAGTCCTGCTGATAGGAAAATATGAAAAAATAAATTTTAAAAAGACTGGATTGCTGAGAAGTGATTTGGTTTTGTGCATTGGGCTAGTCCAGCTGATGATGTCAAGAGAGTTTTTTGTGCTTTGCTATTGTTTATCTCAGAACCTGGAAAGATGCTTCTTTCCTGATTCTGTTTTTAAAACCAGTGTTCCCAAGACTTATTCTGCCTTGCAGCAGGGGCTTCAGTGATTTTTTTAAGCTTAACTGAAGAAATGGATGCAATTGCAAAGATGTGGATAAATTATACCTGCAAATTTTGTGGGCATGGTAATGAAAAGCATTACGAAATTGGCTTACAGTCTGTAGCACCAGTTTGCTACCGCTGACCTGACATACTGGCAGTTCATGGGCCACTTAATATAATGACAATGTTGACCTGAGATCCTTCCTGTGAGTCACAAGAATGAAAGGGAAGCAGCCTTCCCACTGACTTTCCTTAATTTTGTGCATTCGTCAGAAACCAAACATTTTGTGAGATATTGATTTGTGTGACTGGTTTTCTTGATCCTTAATGATATAATGCTATGTAAAACATTTTAAAGAAAAATGTAGTAATCTTATATCGGAACAAACTGTTCTGTCAATAAGCAGTGTAAGTACACCACAAAACCAACTCACCCTTAACATGACAGCAATTTCTTCAGTGACATTTACGAGCTCATTGAAAAAACAGTAGCGATTTTATTCATTGTTTGGGGCTTACTACCCAATGTATAATGAAAGTGTTATGAAAATTAGAAAGTGCATATAACACAACTCTTTTGTAGTGTAAATAACACAACCATTTAAATTATACGTGTACTAGAATTATATTATACACATATACGCTGTACACTAAGTAGAATAGACCTTTTATGGAATTAAGCTGTATGTTAATTAGGAGAGTGGTAACAAGCCTTTAAAATCAGCCAATGTAGTATTTTGGTTTTAACTCAGAAATTCTGGGGCTTATGAATTCATGACAGACCCTAAGGGATACATTTTCAAAGCACTGCACAGGATTTTAGCCATGCAAATCCCATTAAAATCAGTGGGAGACATGTGGCTAAAACCCACGCAAGGCTTTGGAAGCAACATGCCCCTTAATGTTATCTTAGACAGTGTTTCGGCCTGTGAATTTCCTTGCTTTCAATTTTTACAACTGCATTCAAAAGGAAATAAAATTTGCCATGGGGATGTGGGAATTTTAACAGGATGCAGCCTCTTTTAGTTCCAGTGTAGTTCTGATCTATCAACTACATTAACACAGGGTAAAGGTATTTTTGGTCTCTACCTTGCAGGCTTAATGTGTACCCAGCTATTCTGACCTACCATTAAATAGTTTTATTATGCAACTGTGTAGCTACTGACTTTGCATATATATATATATATAGTAGTTCTCAGAAATTATAATTTCTCTTAATAAATAAGTCTTTTATTTGTGTAGACTATAAAGTTCTTTTTTGAGCAATGATTGTATTTTACTTCAGTACTGTGATAAAGCGCATGACACGCGCTGCCAGGCATTTCAGAAAGACTCAAATACACAATAAAAGTCACAGATCAGGCCCACAGAGATGGGCAGTGGTGAGCTTAGGAGCACATTTTGCTGTTAGGTGAGAAGAACTTCAGTCTCTGTCCGAAGCAGATAGAGAAATGAGGCTTTTCTAGGCTGTGTGTCTATCATCAGACATTAAATATGGAATTAAAAAATAATGTCTGAAGAAGTGACTTAAACAAGTGCCGGTCCTTTATTAAAATTCGGCTTGCAGTCAGTGTAGCAGAAACTCCTGGTTTGGAAGGTTATTTGATACAGAAAGTAGCGGGGAAAACCTGGCTCTGCTAGAGGTGTGTGTTGCCACACATAACAAAACAAGGGCAACCCGAATGATGAATCTGGTTGTACAGCAGGTGAAAACAGACACCAGAATTGGAGCCCCGAAGCAGAAACATTACCAAATTAAATGATTTTTGAGACCTGTAAGTCCAAGTGTCCTGGAGAAGGTTAATTCCAAAGAAGTCCCTCGCTGCTTTCCATGCCTACGATAGGAGTCAGAACTGCAATTAAAACATGGTCGTTTTACAGTGTTTCTGTAAGGGGCTTTTGGGTACTGCTTCTCCTGGGAGTACATCACAGAGGCGCCCCAGCGCTGGGAGATGACGTTGTTGAGCCTTCTGGACTTAACGCGTGACCTGCATAGTTCTGTGAAGCCCACGCACCTTAACTACGTGTTTCATATGTACTCGGTGGGACTGCCACCACGCCGAACACAGCGCGGGGATGCTCTTGGGTGTTCCTCTCCTTCGCACGCAGGGCAGCAGCGGGCACAGCAGGAGACGCCGTGGGGGGCAGCAGGGTTTTTTGGGGAAATCCGGCCAATCGCTCTGGG
>VZRW01013732.1:187780-210672 GCA_013398125.1 Aegotheles bennettii | reverse complement strand
GAGCGGAGCGGAGCATCCTTCCCTGCGCACTTCTCTTACCCAGGGGTTTCTCCAGTTATTGAATCTTCCCCTTAACGATGCGGTGTAAAAATCCTTTCCTCGTGGGTTTGGGTTCATGTTATTTTATTTTTGTTTGAATTGTTGTTTCGGCAGAGCTTAAAATAAATTTCGTAATTATTCCACCTAATAGTATAATCTCGGTATTAAGACTTAGGAAAAAAAAAAAGATATTTAAAAATGAAAATTGTGCTCCAATGTAATTTGCTGTGCAGTTGTTGGGAGATGACTTTGCAATTGAGAGACATTAAACTGCATTGCTTTATCTTTCTGGTTTTCTTAATTCCAAATAGGATGGTATGCTTCCCTGAATTATCTGACACCATTATAACGAATTTAAACTTTGGGGTTTCCTTTACCCCCCCCACCCCCCAATTTTGTCTTACTAAATTGTCCAGAGGAAAAATATAAATAAAGCAAGTGCTTTTTTTCTTTTTTTTTCCCCCTCTTCTCTTCTTATGTGCCTTTACTTTTTTTCTACCCTCTAATGACATTTGGCAGGCTCAACTGTGTAATGCTTGACTGGTTTTATTGTTGTCTGCTCCCAGTGGGGAATAGTTGACACTGCTCTCTGTTTTCAATTGATATCCATTTTCAACGATATTGCTTTCTATTAGATTCCTGCACAGTTTGTGCCAGCCAAACTGAATATTTACCATGTTGCCCTCGAAGCCTCAAATCAACAAACATTAAAATAAGTAAAATGTGCATTTACTGACTTTTCAAATTTCCCTTTCAAATTATTATTTTGACTATATTTCACCACAAATGAATCAAGCATTAAAGATCCAGTATTGCCACTTAAGGTAACTCAGATTGATTTTGAGTTTTAAATGACAGGATAAGAGGGTGAACAAAAAGAGGGAAACCTAACGCACTTATCTGCCTTTCATTAGCTTCTATGATCACTTCTCTGAAAGAGGATGTACAGATTTATATTGATTGATGTTTCCAATCTTTGTGTTGAATTACATTGTTCCTTGTATAATTTTATTAAGTCTAAGTAGTTTGCTCGTGTAGTAAAATACTAAAATGAATCCCTGGAATCCTTACATCTTGAGTTACCCCCTGAGCTTAGCAGCTCTTCTGGGGCAGACTTCTGTTTCTTGTCATCACTTCCATGGCTTGGTGTCTGCCTACTTTTCCCAGCTCTGCAGCCCTGCATTGCCTCACTTCCTTTCACCAACTCTTTTCACCTCTGACACCTGTTTATCAGTTTCCCACAGTCAGCTCAGAGGCTTCTCCATTATTAGTATGCCTTTCTAATTTTTGGTCACAACTCACCTATTATGTGCAATTTTGTCTGTAGAGCCCAGTTTAAGCAGTCAGTCTTGTTGACTTGAATGAAAATTATGGTGGATCAGGCAGTGAAACACCATTTGTGTACCTTTTCCAGAAGGTTTTCTGTGATAACCTCTTCTTCTTTTCTTCCTCCTTCTCCTCCTCATACATCTCCTTCCTCTTTGTCATCTTTGTTTTCAGCTTCATCTTTAGAAGCTGTAAGGTGTCTATCCTGTGCAAAAGACCTTTGAAATTTGTCAAGAAAAAGACTCAAACCAGAGGACATACTGCTGCTTCTTTTCCTTGAGCTCCCTTCCACCCCTTCCAGCTAGAGCTGCCAGCTAGAGCTTTGGGTGACACACAAATTTTGAAAATTTTATGTTCCTCACTTGGGTCCGGGTTTGCAGTGTTGGAAAGACTGAACATGAATGCTGAGAAGGACCATGCCCTTGCCATCACCCAGGACCAGCAGCAGCAGCTCAGGCTGCAGCAGGAGCACCAGGGCATAGTCTTTGAGGGAGAGGAGGCGCAGCTTGTCTGCACTCCCCTGTAAGCAGGGCTGGACCGGCTCTCCCTCTTCCAGCATGAGCGTGGAGCAAGGTGATGCTTGGCCAGACACTGCTAAGTCATTAGAGGCCTAGAGACTGCCTTTCTTCAACCTTCAGCACTAAGATCCGTGTCTTTTCCTCCCACAATGTACTATAATTAGCCCACAAGTCTTACTGTAGCTGGAAGATTTAGAAATGTAAGTAAACTTGCATAATGTTGAAGCTGACTTAGGTTCATGTAAACTTGTTTTTAAACTTTCTTAGTGAAACAACAACAACAACAAAAATGTTCCAACTACATAAAAAAATATATAAAAGGACTACATTCAGAGAAAACTGTGAAGAGCCCCAGAATCAGGGAACAGAAGAACTGAAGCTACTGTGGAAATTTATTTGGCCTCTTTGTGTTCATAATGTTCTGATGTAATTTTGATCAAGTGATAATATTCTCTTTAATCCGTAGGCAAAATGCTTTCTTCTCTGCACAGGATGGATGGTGTTTGCTGAACTGGTAGTTATTCAGTGTTTTGTTTTTCCCCATCAGTCAATGCATGACCCCAGGCTTTATTTACCGAACACCATCCAAGCCCTGCACTTAATACAGAATTATTAATTTCCTCCTGGGCTGTTCTTTTACTCTCCTCATCAACAGTGCTTCACAATGGTTAATGGAGTTCTATATTTGGCCTGTGGCATAGGACTTTCAGTTTTTCTCAAATCGAGTGTGCGATATCCTTTCCTTCCCTGATATTTATTACCTTTCCATAATGGCACAGATGTGCAGAGGTCTGATCATAAATTGGTTTCGTCTCCTGTGTGGATCCCCAAAGCCCCTGAAGTCCTGGAAGTGAAACGCCAGCTCTTCCCCCGTGCCCCAGTGCTCCAGGTTGGGCAGGAGAGAGCCTGGAGGGGAGCTCTGGCAGCCCCCCCTCGGCAGCAGCCCCTTTGCCCCCACTTTGTGGTGTAAAGAGGATGAACTGCACCATTCCCTTGTAATCTGTCTGGATGATTTGTGTTGTCATAGCTCGTACAGTGTGGAAAAAGCATTCAAATATAACACACAAGCTGTCAGAAAGAGCCACCAGTCTAAGACAAATAACGTACAAAGAAAAAGGCACATGATGGAGCAGAGACAATAACGCTTAAAAAAAATCAAAACCTCAAAATCTTTTGAGACAAGGGGCTCATCTTTTTTTGCTGTCGATCCTTAAGGCAAAATTAATTTATGACTGAGTTAAACCCCAAGTTTTCTCTTCTGTAAGTTTAAATGGGAACCTTTGGCTGAGCCAGAGGTGTGGACATGATTTTCATCTTTTGAAAGAAAACAATTTATCATCATAATCAACAAGTCAGGTGAAGACTCTTCTGTTGAGCACAGGCAAAGCAGAGAAGCCCTACGCTGCTGTAAATCAGTACAGCTCGAGGAGCTCTAGCTTTGTGTTTTCACCTGGCAGAGAGGAGGCTCAGTGTTTTCATTTGGTGTCACAGCACTTTCGTGTCTGCTCCAGCATTTTATTCAAGCGCTGATTAAATTTGGTTAATTACAATGGTAACCAACCACGGCATCCCAAGGTGCCCCCCACCACCTGTGAAATCCAGGGCATCTTGTAAAAGAAAGACATACACACAAACATAGTAGGGATAAGCTAATGTTGCCCGAGAGCTGGTTATTTTGTGAGATAATATTATGGGATAGTGATTGCCTGGTAGATAATTGTGTGTGAAAGGGTATTTTGTCATACTTGTTTTGCTTTTTTTCCTTGAGTAGGCTGAAAGCTGGAATGTATTGAGTTTCCGAAATAGAAAGAGCTGGATTCTAAAGTGACTCGGCAAAAAAATAAACACATAAATCACAGCATTCACACGAGAAAGGATGCAAAGGAAGTTCTATAATTACTAAGGTATATTCCACTTTATTAAGTGGAGAGGAAAATAAAGCTTTGTTTTGTGGTTCCAGATTGCTTTTAACATTAACTATATATGTTCACCAACTGACAGAAATAAGAGCATAGTGGATTTTACAGCCAAGGTATGATTGAAAACATGTAGGCAGGGGGCAACTTGGGAAGCATTGATCACAATCTCATTAAGTCTGAGATTGCAGCAAAAATGAATGCTAAATGATGAGAAGGAGAACAAAAAGTTGCTGGAGTCAAGCTTGAGTTTTTTCAGAGGGTGAGCTTTATGGTTGTAAAAAGCAAATGGGCTGAGGAGTGGGACTAAGGGAATAGAAAACCCCAAGAACTGAAGACTAGAGAAAGGAAACTGTGTGGACTGCTCCTCAGCTAGCAAGGAATGTGCCAAGAAAAGACAAACGTGGCTAAATATGGAGCTTCACACCAAGACTGAAGAAAAAGGGAGAGAAACCTGATGGGCAAATTAGACAGTCAGAAAGAAGAAACCAAAAAGCTAAATGCAAAGTGAAAAGAGACAAAAACAAGGGTAGCGTGCTAAGTAAATATTGCCAAAGAAATCACGCTAATTAGTATGAAGCAAACAAGCTTGAAAGACCGAGCCTCAGCCAGAGGGTGGAGAGGGGAGGGCAGGTAAGAGGTCAAACGAGCTCTTTGCTATAGTATTCATTTAACAAGATGAAGGTCACATCTCAGAAAGTGTGATAGATTTTTCTGGATGGGGAAAGTGAAATGTCATCAAGAATTATGGTTATGTCATAGCGCTACTCTCATAATCCTGACAAGTCTCCACTTAATTAGTAGGCCTCATGTTTCTGAAGGGGCAAATATAATAAGAAAAGCTAGCTGAACATATTTAGCAATTCTGAGGAGACGCGTGACATTTTCCTCATATTTTCCCATCTCCCGTGCATCAGCCACAAATTTTAAGTTGCCTGCAAGAGAAGGAAGTTGGTGGACAATGAATGGCTTATATATTTAATCTACATCATCTAATGCCTCAGTGATTGCCTATTTTTTTCAAAATATGACAAAATACTTACGCAAATACTTTCTTCTAAGCATACAAATATCTCTACTGAAGTCAATGGGAATACTCTGAGGCTTAAAATTAAGCATTTTCTCCAGGACTCTGTTAGAGCAAAAGCTAAATGCTAGAGTGGCCACAGTAAATTGATATACTTCCTTTTAAGTTGCTAGGAAAGACATGCCGAATCTGTCTCGGAGGGTGAGATGGGGACACTCCAATCACAGAAAATGCATCCAAGAAATCTCTAACGGGCACTTGTCCTTCCCTGTGCAAAAAATTATCTTATTCTCAGGGCTGTGATTTTTGCACTCAGCACAACTGTACAAAAGCTTTTTTAATGCCTTACCCATGCTGTACTGATATGATTAAGCTGATGAAGAGGAATACGGTTCTTTATAGCTATTCAAATAAGTTGAAACTTCAATAAAACAAAGCTGATGGCTGGAAAATGCTAACAATCCCCCCCTGCACAACCCGTGAAGAAGCTATTCCAAAGTATTTAACATTCACAAGTAAGATTAGATGGATTGATATGTTCTTGGAGAAATATCTATGTGTATATTATATTTGGCATAATTTATTTTGGAGAAATGTAAAATAACAGTAAATCTTCCAACAAAAGAGAAAACCCTGTGAAGGATGCTACAGACTCCAAACACAAACCAGATGAATGCTTTTTGTCATTTTCTGGTGTTAGATGAGAAGTCTTGTCTGTTTAGTATGTAAAGGGGAAGAAAGAAAGAGATAGGAATTGATAGAGGCTTGGAAAATCTTGAATGGCCTGTCAAGAGTTCTTACTGATGAAAGTTAAAGGCAACACTTGTAAAGATGAATTACATGCACTATTTTTTATACTGCACACAGTTTAATAGTGGACCTCAATCTATTTTATGAGACAAATACCTTAATATAGATGATTTGCAAAAAGAATGCAATATTTACCCAAATAAGAATAACATCCTCAACTACATTTAGTGCTAATTTAAAATGACAGGGGCTATCAATCCTCAAACTCCTCAGTATAATCTAATCACCAGCTGGGGTCAGGCCAACATTTGCTTTCCAGCAAAGTATTGTAGAAATAGATGAATTGCTCTGCTCTCCAGAGCATTCAATATTGGCTGCTTCTGAAATCAGAAAACCAGCCTTGAGGAAGTATCACAACATCTTGTGCCTTTTTCATTATTAATTTTTATTATATCCTTAGCTACTAATATTTTTAAGTGTTCCACTTTCCAAGTTCTTTCTTATATGCATATTGGTTTAGAACCTGTGATTTACTGCTGTAACCTCCAAAAGACCCTTGAAAACAAAATCTGCCTCTCAAAGGTCTTTCTACCTCAGTTATATAAATTTGAAGAAAATTAATAGGCTGAAGTTAATTGCCAGAACAAATAAGAAGTTTGGAAAGATTGTTGTTTTTAGGAAATTAAAAGAAAATTGCTTGAGCCAAAAGGCAAATAGTGAGTATGGTAATAGATTTCCTGATGAAGAAAAATCTCTGATCATAAGTAATTATCATGATAGAGTTTAGCTTTATCTTTTTTTTTTCCCTGAGTGGATACAAACTTTATAGCTTTTGTACACTCTTCTGTTTTCATGTGTTCCTACTTAAACTTAAAAATAACAATGGTGTAGTTGAGTGTAAATTAGTTTGATTTTTCCATTTCTCTAAGAAAAATGTAGTGCTGAAGAGGCAACAGAATGAAACTGTCTTCAATTGTCTGGAGTTTGAGTCCTACCCATTGAAAGACATCTGATTTGGATCCCCTCCAAAAACTTCAGAAAGGCTCTGCTTTTGAAAAGACAGAGTAGATGTCTAACTCTGAAGGAAAGATGAAATAACTTTTAAAAAAGTTTCTCACACTGGACATCTAACTTGTCATTTTTTAAAATGTAGGTCTATGAATATAAGCGTACTGTGTAGTTCCATTTCTTTTTTTTTTTTTTTGCTACTAGCTAGAAAACAGCAAAATGATTTTACCTTGTCATAAATAAATGGACTTCTGAGTAGTCCATTGGGAGGTGATGGATGAGTGTTCACTGTTCCACTACATTCTCACGAGCTCTCGTAATGTAATACCACAGCAAGGGAATTTTTGTATAGAATACAAATATACATACAATAATATCTGTCAACTGCTGCATAAAATCTTCCCAAAGAAATTTGCAGAATATCTTCAGCATGATAGTTTCTCAGTATTATTGCATGCAGTTTAAAAAGCCTGCAATAGCATCATTGAAACCCAAGACTTTTTTTCCTCCCAAGAACAGCCACTTAAAAAATGCTGGTATTTTATTGTAATTACTACCTTTATCCTGTTCCTACTTCCTTCTGTCCCATTACTCTCTAGACAGCAGAACAGTACAGAAAGATCTGTGTGCAGCCAGAATTGGGATGCTGCGGGATGGGACATTTCTACTATACCTTCCCTCATTCAGTAGAAAAGCATGCAGCATGCCATGACTGCTGTTTTAGGTGTTAGGCTACAGAATAAAGAAATTTTCAAATGGAGCAATTTTCTCCCCTTCCTGCTTCAAAACAGCAGCTCTTAGCTTTCTCTATTTATTTCACCAATGGCTGCAGGCATGAATTGAAGAAATAACCTTGTGTATGTGAATGAATTCAGTCTCTACCATGTCTTAAAAGTGGGCACTCCTTAATCAACTTCTTATCACCCTGAACTGTGACTGCTAGAGGCTGTGATGTGAATCATAATTTACAATGTTCTGGAATCCCTTCATTTAAGTCTTTAAATTATTCTCAGGCAATGTCTCTGAAATAAAATTCTTTGTCTTCCTTGCTGGCGCTCTTCCTTTTGCAGATATTTATTACAGCATGCCAGAAAAGTTAGCTGTTTAAAAACTTACCTGGAGAGATGATGAAGACATCCTGAGTCATATTCTTCTGGTACTGCTGAATCTGTCTGCACAATACTTAGCTCCATCACATCGCAAGCTTTGGATCTTTACAAGAAGTGCATTTTGGTCCAGATTAGACAATGCAGTCTGAGCAGCTCTTGAACAGAGGGTAGAATTATTTTTCTGCAAAGTTTCTAAGGAAACTAATTTTTTGGTTTTGCTTTTTCTTTTCCTTAGCATTTGCCTCCTTCCTGACGCCTCTCTGCAGGGCTCTCTCCTCTGTGAAAACACAGTCCATTTCTTCTTTAGGCAGCTGCTGCTGGAAGCTATGAGCCATTCAAAGAAACAACCTAGGATGTCATCAAGGTTATGTACCTTCAGAGTTATTGTCAACACCTCATGAGCTATCCAGTGCTTTTCACCCTGATGTCAGTCACAAGGCTTATTCTATGGCTGAGTCATTTGAAATCTCCCCATGTCAGGCTGAGATTCTGAGTAAAATTGGGATCATGTTTTGAAGATGGCCTACAGTGGTCAACAATAAAAAACTTCATTAGGAAGTAACAATTTGTGAATGCAAAATGAAAGCAGTGTGAAACTGATAAAAGTATTTATAAAAAACATAGTGATGTGATCCTGCAGATACCTTCTACATCTGTATACATTGATATCTCAACTTTATGAAAGTTAGAGTCTAAAAGAAAAATCTTCTTCCTCAACACTTATCTACATTTCTATTCACATTTCAGATACATATTCTCTGAAAACATTGAAAACTGGAGACTTGTAGCTCTTGCAGTACCCATACAGTCTACCTATGCCATGTCTATTGCATTCAATTCTCTTTAGATAACCTGCTTTGAGAAGCAAACTGCTTCTGATGGCCTTTTCTTAAGGGAATCCTGATGTAGTGGTTGTTTTACTTTGACCATTTTTTCAAAGTCTTTTTTTTTCCTGTGGTTTTATTTTCCTTCTAAGTAGTTGAAGGTTGGAGGTGAAGTTATCCTCTGTTCTGTCTTATGTCCACTGTTGTAGCTTAACGTTCAGCTCTTGGTGGTACAACAGGAGATATCATACACTGACTCTGTTTCAGGTCACAAAACTAAAGCATATGGGACATTTAGGGTTGGCAATTCAGCCTGTGACTTCTCCCCAGGACTCCCTCCCTGGGAGTGACAGCCACTGAAGAGACTAGCTCCTCTTCCAGTGGCCGCTGGGATACAGGTCAGCTTCTTCGAAGTGGTCATTATGACATTTTGTTCCCACAATGAAGACTATTTCCAATGAAAGATCCAAGACTGTATCAAGCTCTTTTCTAGCTCATGAGGTTGAAAGTTTGCTTGGATCATTATCCTTCTCAGATTGAGGGTTTTCTTGCCTCTTCCTTCTGCTCCCAGAGAAACTGAGTCAGAATATCCGTCATCCCTCCCACCTTCCAAGGACAAGGCCATTTTTCCTAAGTACTAAATGCAAAAGACAATTTTGAAGGCTTCTATATATCCAAGATTTGATGAAAGAGTCACCCAATCCCTCCACATTACTTTAGGGAAAATTAGGCAAGGTCTGTTCCACCACTCTTCACCATCCCCTGTCTAGGAGGTCAAGGCAGTCCAGAACAGCTGAGGCCATAGCAATTTCTACTCAGGGTCTCAGGCTGTATTTAGAATTAAGCGGCTCCATGATTTTCACATGAGATTAAAAGTACACATTTTTTGATCTCTTAGAAAAGCAGATCTAGAGTGTTGTAAAGGCCTTTGTTTAAAAAGAGAGGTTTTGCAGTCTTTTTGCCCTGGAAACTAAAAAGACAGGGAATCTCTTGCCACCTGTCTGTTTGACAAATAAATATTTTTCCAGATGTGAAAAGTTGAAATGTATCTCTTACAGAGAGTATGATGTGTGTTTTGTTTTTTTCCCTTTGATATCTGTTTTTTGCACTCCCTTATGAGTGGATGGGTTGTTTTGGGTTTTTTTTTGTCTCATTTTGTGTGCCCCATTTTTGCATCTGGTGAAAGAGTGAGGAGGGGTGCACTTAATAAAATCAGTGATGCAGAGTGATATATCTTCTCTGTGGTTCTCTGCTGCTGTATAGTACCAGCAGTTTTCCTTCACATCCTGATATACCTAGTGTAAAGACTGGATTGAGCAAACGATATGGAGGATGAGCTGACTTTTTCCCCTTAATCATGTCAGATCACTCAAAGGCTTTAGATTTCTGTAACCTGTAACCTTTCTTCCCAGTAGCTGGTCTGCAGAGGACCCAGCCTAGCTGGGAATTTTCCATGGCTGCAGAAGCTCTGAGGAAGCACAGGGAGGATAAGAGAAAAACACCTTGACTCTTGCATATGTGAAGCTCCAGACGGGGAACATCCTCTGTGCCTGGGATCTGGAAATGCAGTCTGTTTAAAAAAGAGCAGGAAAATCACCAAAGCTTTTCAGCGGCCTCATATTGCTCATGTTTCTTCTTCAATAATGCAAATATACCATTGTATCCTGGTGTTCCCAGGGGTGGGGGCCAGGCTGTCACTGCAGTTGGGCTGACAGCCTTGCAAGGTCGGCCTTGGGCAATGCCCAATGTGACTTGGGCACACAGCTAGGGCACTCTCTGGTGTCCATGCTGTATGTGCTGTGCAGCTAAGCAGAGCGATCTCGTCTCCTGTGCTGTCAGCATAGCACTTTTTCCAAGGGATATATACTTTCACTACAGGAATATAAAAAAGAAATTAAACTGGAGCCCATTAAACCTGTTTACTCTCTGCTGCAAATATTTTTACCACGTAGTTTTGTGCGCAGGAAGTGCTGTAAACTTCAGCATTGCTGCTGGCTCCTTTGTAATCACTCTGCTGATTATGAATTGCTGCCTTTTGGCAGTTGCTGCTCTCACGGTTATGATTTTTGCTGGTGGGAGGGTAATAGAGGGGAAAAAAATGGAAAAAAAAATGGAGGCCGTGGAGACCTCAGGACAATTAATGTCCTTCAGCAAAGTGGAGTAGGGTACAAGATAAACTAGCCAAATCCAAGGCTTGTGGCAAGTCTATTTCTATCTTCTCCCTCCTGCAAAGGCTTTATCTAAAGAGATATATGTGAAGAAACTAGACCAACCAGCTGGGACTTGATCACAGTATATCAGAAGGAACTGTGTAGCCTGAGAGCTGGATTATGGACATCACAGCAAAAGTCTGCTCAAAAAAAAAGAAGAGAAAAACATTAAGCTGCAAGATAAAAATCACCCCTTTCCTCTGTATGCAAAAGAGTGATCTGAGCAAAAAACCAAGAAGAAATCCCCACGGTTATATCATAGCTGATGTGTTTTATTTATTTTTATGGATGATATAAAGCTTCGTACAGTAAATGTGAGTATTATAGGATTTGGTGTGTTAGCATTTTCATTACTAACTCATATTTTTCAGAAATTTATATCCTCCTGTTAGAACTGGTGTGGAGGCTTTGGAGCTTGCTCTACTTTAGCTCAGCCTGAGGCACTGACCCCCTCTGCTCCCTGTGAAACTGGGCACTTACCAGTCTGGCACTGGTGTGTGTGGTGAGTAGGATGCTATGAGACTAATGGGAATCTCTCAGTTGGAGATGAAGAATGGACCTCACTGATTTATTTTAGAAGAGCTGATTATTTGGGGAAGAGCAGGGCTCGTATGTGTGGAAAACTTTATCCAATGAATTTCATACCCATCATAGAACTGAGTCAGTCAGTTCTTTGTCGGACTGCTGATAGCAGATGGCTAACTGAAGGCATTGCTCAGTAATATTTTCTGTTTCTCTCTTCTTTTGTTGTTTGGTTCTGTCACAGGCTGGACATCTGGGAAGGTGTACACAAGTCCAAGCCTTTTGGTTTGGTATTTCTAGGTACTCTTCAGGTTGCTGTTGCTGGCTTACTCCCTGCATTTTCCTTCTTGATCAAAATCCTGTTTAGACTAATTTCATGATACACTTTCTGTTTAGCTCTGTTTTTTCTTCAGCATAAGTCCTTACAGAAATCTGTCATTATCAAACTCACATTTGTATCCTCTTCATCTATCTTGTATCTTCTTTTCATCTCACCCTGTTCTTTTTCTTTTCTCCTTGTTTAGCCCAGTGGCAGAAAAGGGCCATTAATTATTCCTGTGAAACCAGCATTGCTGCTTGCATGAGAGTACTTCCAGACTGATCACATTTGTTCACATTAATGTGTCTCGCTAGATTATAATGGGGCATCTGACAAGATTAGATTCAAATTCCAGGACTCCCCATCTGTCCTTACACAGGTTCTTAGTTTTCCCCCAAGAAGACACAGATGTGAAAAATGCAGTGCCTTGGCCAGCATAAATTCTCTTCTCTGTGCCCACTTTTTGATCTCCATTGCTAACTAAAACTATTCCAGGGGGAGAATGTTTTGAGCTTTTACTTGTGAGCATCGTCCAAGCGAAACCAATGTGCTATGGAGAGAGCGCTAATAGCCAACAGGTCAGTGTGGATGATCACAGTAGGTCGTGTTAGAAATAAGTTTGGTACAATAGAATCCAAACTTGGCTTCTCTTAAGGTAGGAAATCCAAGATAATATCTCACCTCATCATTGCCTTAGCATTGTTGTGAAGGGTCAGGTTAAAAAGCAAATTTTGCTCACAGAATTGCTTTTAATTGCCTATTTTCATTCTCTAGTCTCAGCTCTTCAGGAGAATATGTCTGAGCAGATGGCTTTGAGTATAGCATGGGCTATGTACCACATAAGAGTACTCTGGCAAATATAGTTAGGTATCTGTCTGATATGGATGACAAGAGACAGTGAAATATGTGAGAGTGTGAAGCTGAAGTGTGGTTACTTCTAAATACTGAATTAGCTCTGGTTCCATTTTTGTTTCAACAGTTGTTACTTTCTGCAGGAGCATTGTAGCAAACCGAACTAGACTCAATTTTACTGTACTAGCAGGATAACTACAGCAGACCATCAGTTTGGTGTAGATACTGTCATAGCAGAAAGAGATGAGAGGTTTAGGAGACAGTCTGATGGAGCACACGAATCAAAGTTTGGGGAGTGGGGCGAATGCCATGATAAAACATAGTGGTTACTGATTTGCATGATTGGAAAACCAATTCATCTCAATGGTACCTGGTAGAATAGTTAAGCCAGTGTTATTATCTCTGGTTTCTCCTGAAGAGGAAACAGAAGTGGGGTGCTGCCATGATGCTGTGAAAAAATAGTCAGGATTTTGATGTCAGCATGGGGAAATTGAACTTTCCTGCCACTATTTGCTTAGTCTCTCGATCAGGCTGGAGTGACATACAATAAGTGAACAGGCTAGTCAGAGTGCTTAGGCTATCATTTGGGAATCATTAACAAAAATCTCCTTTCCTTTGTAGTCTCGTCTTAATTCCTTGAAGTCTTCTTATGTTTGTTTTTTGTTTTTGTTTTTTTTGTTGTTGTTGCTGTTTTGGGGGTTTTTTGTCTTTTTTGTGTTTTTTTGGTGTATGAGGCAGTGATGTTCTTTGGGAAAAGGCTGATATGAACTATAGCAGGAATAGTTGGCCAGGTCTTGTGTGAACTCCGGATCCTGCACAGAGTTATGTGGCTGTCCATTTCTTAGTTCTGGTGAAAACTAGGAAGCCTAAAATGCAAAAACTTATCTAACAGCTTGACTTAAACCCTTGCATAGCTGTATGACCACATCCTCAAATTTGCTTCAGCATTCCTGAGAAGATACTGAAAAGAGAAAAATAAGATTCGGCAAAGCTCAGTCTCATAGTCCTATGAGAACTAGAGTTGTTTGACCTTTATTTGTCACTATTTGTCATTAGATAATTCTCTCATTTAACATGTTGGGGAGCCAAAATAATGCTGTGAAGCTAGGGTTACTAGGTGTGAAACCTAAATAAAAGAGAGTGGCTAAAGTAATGTGTGAACCATCTGTGCAGCTGGATATGGTTTCTCTAGATGATGAATGACCAATACATCTTCAAGAACTGGGGCGGACTCATGAATGGTTTGCATAAGGAAAGGAGATGACATTTGTCAGCTTCCACTGTCTGGTTGTTGAAACATTTAATTTTTGAAGCAAATATCTTTCTTCTTTCCCTCTTGCTATCCCTTGCAATAGGGAAGGAACTAGGAACTCCCTTTACACATCTCAGTATCTTCTCTTTGACCTTCTTCATGTCCATCCTCAAAAGTCTTTTTTGTGATGTCTACAAGATATCCTCAAGACTTACTCTGGCTTATTAAGATAGCCAGCATTGTCTTTAGCACCCCGTTTTAATTCCCTTCTCTCTATAGCTATCTGTCATCCCCTGGTCTAAGCTGAGATTGGAAACTTTTAGGGACAAAGTCCACAGGTCCACCACTAGGGCTCATAAAATAACAATTATAGTAACTGATTCTTCTGAGAGAATTGAGTAATTTCTAGACATCTTGTTTTAAAAGCAAAGATATTCTCTTTCCATCACTGTTCCTCTTGTAAACTGTATGATCCCATTTCCAACATGAAAGCAATTCTCAGACTGTGTATGTTTGTATGTATACCTTATAACAGAAATATTTTCTCAGGGAGCTATAATGTTTCAGTTGCCACTACAAACATGTCAGAGGAGTATGTGAAACTGAGCTGACACAGTGCAGAAGCTTTATTGGCAATTACTCCTGAGACACACACGCTGGACATTTAATTAGTAACACAGCCAGTTATATTGTGGACTTGGAGTTAGTAGGACATTTCCCTATGATCCCTTAGAAAAACAATTTAATCTTTTTTCTTATTAGGGCAGTGATACTATGCTATGACACTATGGTCAAAGCTGAGGTGGCAGGTAAGGAGGTGTGAGCTGACAGCCCTGTAACAGGAGACGAACGAGGGATTTCTTTGCACAGAGACTCAAAACCTGCACATTGTCTGCAGAGGTTATGTTCCTGGCAAGACTTGGGCAGTACCTTGCTGTGGGAAAAGCATTGCAGCAAAAACTGAGTAAAAACTGAGGGTAGATGGGAAGACCCTTGTCTCCTACCCATGTGATTCCCTGTGCTGGTTCTCTTCCCCAAAGGAAGGTGATGTGGCCATCCCAGTGAAAGCCATCCCTCTCGTTTCCTGGTCTCACTGGGCCAATGTGTGAACCAAGGTGGGAAAGGGGATGGGAGGAGGGGACGGGAGAGGACTGGGCAGGCATGAGCACACCCTGCTTGCTGCACCAGGGCATCTGCTGGCCAGATGCAGCCAGATGTGGCCATACCCATCCTGTAGCAGAGCCAACAGGTACCAGAGGGATGATAGTGATAGGGAGCAGGGGAGACAACACTGTCCCTGCAGGGATTGTACTACCCTTCTGCTGACCCCAAAGCTTGCTCAGGACAGGTGGGACTCCAGACCTTCCTCAGCACAACAGGGTCCTTGTGGACCTGTTTCTATCAAAGAGGTTTTTGACCTAGATTTTGCCATGTGAAGGATAACCTCCCTTGGGTAAGGATAGGACCTACTACATTTATAAAGAAACTCCTATGTTTGAGGAATGACTCCCACCACTATTTCAGCAGGAGGAGATCTAAGCTGTGAAGGCATAATGAATTTTGATGCGTGTTCTGTACAGTGTTAAACTGTTTAATTTTGAGAAGCTGAAGTCACTAGCCTGTTGTTTCATGTTTCTGTCTAATTGAAATGTTAAAGAACTGATCTTTCTGCTGTGTATTTAGTCTGGACATTCCAGCCTTTGAACTCTCACCAGTGCTGTGAGTAATATTATCCACACACGTTCACTCTACACTGAAAATATTCATTTGGAAAAAAAAGATAAAAAATAAGGAAGGAAGGAAGAGAAGGAAGGAAGGAAGGAAGGAAGGAAGGAAGGAAGGAAGGAAGGAAAGAAAGAAAGAAAGAAAAAAAGAAAGAAAGAGGAAGAAAGAAATGTCAGGCCATTACACATGCTCTTGGGGAAGGAGGGAGGAAGCTTTCATTAGACTCGCCATCATTTTCAGTTTTAATCACCTCTGTTCTTTTCAAATTAAAAAAGAAATTTTGATCAAGGGTCTAGAAGACCCAGAAGTGCCTTCTGGGGTTATCTGAACCAGTCACCTGTTTGGAAGAGACAGCCTTTCACCATCAGACGGATATGCATTTTCAATAATTAACTATTTTTAGCGTGGCATAAGTGAAAAATTAATAAGCCCCAGCAGCAAATAAGCACTGCATGTGGGTAGAGTAAAAAAATACAGGCCACAGCTCAGCCTCCTGCTTTGAAAGTTCAGCTCTCTTTCTTCTCCCCCACCTCCCCTACTGCAGTCCTCAAAGGGTGACTTCCCTCTTTAATAGACCCACATTTACACCAAGAGATTGCCATTTCCCAGATAGTCCAAGCATTAACATTCATCATCTCATTTCAGCACCTCCCATGAGTAATTGCAGCCCTGAGAAATAACCTCTTGCTCTGTTTTTTTCTACCCAGCCAAGGGCTCCCCACAAACTCTGGGCACTCCCCCAGGAATTTTGTTGTTCCTCCAGTGCTCCCTGACCTATTTGTTCACTCATTCCCTTTGCTGAGGCCGGCAGTGAGCGGGAGGGCTGAGCAAGAGGAAGGGGTCTGTCAAACAGCATTTCCCTTGGTATGAGGACATAGAAGCTGAGGTTGCACAGGAGGAAGAACAAAGCCTTAGCAAAGATTCCTCCCACTGGTTGAGGAGCTGAGAGGGCCAAAAGCAGCCCTGGTACTCTTCTAAGCAATAAACAGGTCATCCAGCTGCTGCAGTGGGTACATGAGGCTGGTCCAAGAGGTTACATGAGAGATCCTCACTCATGAACCACACCATGAACCAGGTGATTACTAGACACCTCAGGACCTATGGCAGCACCTGGGCCATTTAGTTTCACCCTTTTGCTTTTGAGACTACTGTTGCTGAGGTTAGGGTACCATGCTCTACAGCATGTGCAGCATGGATTGTTCTTTGAATTTTAGCCTAATTTTCAAGCAAGCATAAAGTGGTAAGAGTTCTGGGCAAATGGAGGACAGAGGTCTGTAGTGCCTCAGCAATGTCTGGGATACAAAATTGGTCTAATGAACCATCAGTGAGGATTCAGTAAAGCTGGAAGAAACTGGAGCCCACAGCATCTGCAGTATGGAGGTGTGCAGAGATGGGTGAAGCCAGAGCAAAATGAGCTGTGCCAGTTTTTACCCAGCTGCACCTCCTTTTGCAGATGGGCTGTCCAGCCCACCTTGAGTGCAGCATGCAGGTGTGTCCTAAATATTTGTCAAGTTTTAAATCAGTGACTGATCCATTTCCCATTCTTTTCAATTGAATTGAAAATTCAAAAATTGAAAGTTTAAATTTAATCACGCAAAGTGCGCTCTAATTTCTGCATGATAGTCATCAATTTAAAAGGCCAAATGATCAGCCCTCAATAAACATCTAAATTAAAGTACCATTAACTAGGGAGGAACCAATGGAGTGGAGCACTAGCACTTGAAACTGGAGCCCATAGTTAAAGCATTGTGTTGAATAATGCAATGAAATTCTGATCAAGCAAGATTCTTACAGACTGGAAGTACTGTAATGTAACCTATGGGTCCCACTGTATAGAAGAGAGAACATATGCAGAAAATCCACAGAATCCGTTATTTATGTTATCACGAAACAACAGTTCTTATTTATATGTTTGGAAGATGTGCTGTAATAGTTAAGTATGCTGCTGTGATAGTTAAGTATGGGTCAGAAGTGGGAAAGGACACTTAGAAAGCACTATGCAAAGGAGAAAATCAGGATTTTATTTTGAAGCTGCTGATGCTTGAGCTTCATATTTTCAATTAAAAATACTAGTTAAGTACACAGCATGTCAAGTGGAACCTTCATTGAAGTATGAATTATTTGTGAAACATGCAGATACAAATTTTCTTGTAATAGGTAAGTACACCTTTGTGCTGTATTTTCGGAGTGGAAACAGTTGCATTTTTCTGCAGAAGAAAGAGATGCCATTGGTTATATCCTGTTTGAAAATGTATTTATGGTCAGACCCTGGAGTACTTGAAACCACTGATGTGAGGTGCTGACAGTATAGATCAATGCTTCTTACTGACTGAGCTGACCTTTTTTTGTACCAAGAAGTGAAATCCTTATGGGACAAAAACTTTAGTACCCAGCTGCTAATTGTTGGATTCAATTGCCCAAGGAGTGAGCTGAAAAAGAGGTATAGTAGCTGAATATTTTTGAGACTGCTCTAGACAAGTGGAAGACAGATCACATACCTACTGATAATATAATATTCTTTGTATGAATTTTAAATGTAGATATAAATTGCCTGCTTCACAGCCAGACCTGTAGTGGTGATTTCACTTCAGTGTATGGAACCCGGAGTTCAGAATTGTAATTAATAATAAATCCAGGCAAACAAACTTTACACAGCCTCTCCCTTCATGATTATGAGGTACAAAATCAAACCACAAGCCAAATATCACGTTCCTTGAAAGGAAAGGCATCATACACTGGAAAAATCTCATCTAAAGCTGCCCTCCTCAGTTCACCCCACACTAAAAATAACACTCCACAGAAAGCTACTTTTCCAGTAGCACGTCCCTTCCCCACAAGCTCTTCAGTTCTCTGTGGTATGGCTAGGTGTAGAGCAGCAACATGCAGAGCTCACATCAGCACAGCAAACGTTCCCTCTTGTGCCTGGAAATTGGATGCACCATTGTCATCACCAGAAGAGAGCTATGATACTGACACATGAAAGTGCCTCTGACAGCCTGGGGAAATTGCTTTATTTTTTTTTTTTGCAGAAGATTTGCAATCCAGGCCAACAAATTATTCTTTTATCTAGTTGTTTGCGTTATGGGACCCCAATCCAGGATGAGGGCTCCTTCATGGTACACACTGTGAAGACATGCTAGGAAGAGAGCAGTTGGCACCCCAGAGAGCTTGCAATCTGCATAACAGGCAGGAGCTACCGGGTGGAAGGCAGCTGGGCTGAGAGAATACAATAACGATAAAATGGGTATGCATAGCATCCTTCTCATTAAAAGATGGTGGTAATTTGAGGGCATCATGGTAGAGGTAGCTTGAAGGAAGAATTTAAATGAGGTTAAGAAGCCATCTATACAACAGGGATATTTTGCAGTCATGGTTTGGGCTGGGAGGCATCCAGAAGGTGCTTGACGGAGAGGGAATAGCGGACACTAAGGCAGTGGTAGGAAGGCTGATGGCAGGTGATAACAGTCTGCTGAACACAGGCTTCATTAATGCATCTCCAGCCACTGTAAAATTTCATTGTCATTGTGGTGAGCTAGTCTAGGCTACACTTTGGCTTTTTGAGGGGAATTGCAAGTGTTCTTAAAGAAGTGTTCTAGAAGACAGGCTACATTTCTGGCATTAATGCTCTCGGGGTAGATGAACATAACATTGGGTGCTGCTTCCTGAGTTATGGAGTAAAGTAGCAGTAATCAAGGAAATACGAAGTTTTAACTCTGGTGAGTGCCCCAGGATCCTCAAGCTCCAGCTGGACAGTCACTGCTCGAGGACAGACAGTGGGGGAAGGGTTTCAGGTGTACATGGGCAAACACACACAGATGCTCTGCAAACCAGACCAAATCTCAGAGCCAAAACAAGGTCTGAAAACTGCCTCTGGAGGTAGTTTAGGATAGCTGAGACCTCCATCTCTAATCTTCAACTTCTGAATAGATTTCTGTACAGCTACAAAGTCCCTTAATGGTGCTATTTATTCCCCACTTATCAAACTAGCAAGAGGTACTTTTTTTTCCACTGGCTTTACTAGATGCTGTCCATGGACTGGCATTTATAGACTAGTTTCTGATGCTAAATTGTGTTAGAGAGTGTGGGCAGATATAAAAGATGCTTCAAGAATGTACAGTCCCTATAATCTAGGAAGGAATGATTTGTTGTGTGAGACCATAGAAAAAAATATGAGTGAACAGGTTAATGTATTATTGTAATTTAGACCATAGTTTGTGAACACTCATTAGAGATTGTAAGCCTCTCTGCATTTTACTCTGGCCATGCACCTGAAATAGCTGTGAAGCAGTTATCAAAGACACTGTATTTGTAGGAGAGCAAAATTAAACACCAGAGATGCAGCTGTGTGGCCAGGAGAATATCATATGAAGTTCTTTAAAGCCTCTCTGCAACTTTGAAATCTTAGCTCCTATTTCAGAAGTGGCTTAGACACTTAACTGAGTGATATTTTCCAAAGCATCTAAGTAGATTAAAGACTTAACCTCCCCAGAAGTCAGTGGCAGCCCACTATGCAGCTAGATAGCTAGACAGTACTTCTTAGGCACCTTTTAGATTTGCACTGAAAGTCAGTGAAATTTGTGTTTCTAGAAACTGGTGCCACTTTCTGGGATGGGTTTGAGTTTTGTAGTAAATGAAAATGTATATTAAAGGACAACTCAGACCTGAAGATTTGCCTGCTTGTCCAAGGGGAGAGCATGCCAGAGGTTTGTTTATATTTTTACTGCCCTGTACGTGACCAAATATCTGTACCTTGGCATGCTCTTACACTGCCTGTCACAACTGCAGACTGTCTTTGTGGGCAGCCTGAACCTATGGGGTGGTATTATGGACATGTGAAGCTAAGCTGAGGAGCTCCTGGAGCACTAGTCCTGTCTTCAGTTTACCTTTAGTCTGCAATAGCAATTTTCTGCCAGCTCCTCTGCTGTACAGCATCCTGATGTGTTGGTATGATGGGGGAATTGGAAATGGGTGTGAACTTTGGTATTCTTTCATCCATGCTGGTTGGTGAGTCCAGGTTGCAGAGGACCTCCTAGTATTATTATCAATGTTCAGCAATGCTCCTTCCATTTCTAGCACCAAAGGTCCATGTAGGTGCTAGTCCAGTGATGAAGAGACATTTGGTGTAGCAATGGGATGAAAGAGTAATTTTATGTACAAAGGAAGCATTCACAATTCAACTCTCATCTTCCTAAAATACTTCTTATCCTGTGCCAGGAAAGCCAGTAGTGGGTGTGGGGTGCATGAGTGTGTGTGTGCTCTGACGGTGGGTGGGGGAATGGGACTGGAGGTTTGTTTACTACAGTTTTACTTCATTAATATTTTAGTCTCAGGTGCAGAACTTGGAGAGTCTCACTGAAATCGCAAACAGCACTGATTGTGGTGTTTGTGACAGTGCCATGGGGCATTTGCATTATTTATCCCAGGCTGCACTACCCATACAGCTTTCAGGGAATATTTTCAGACAGAATCGCTAATTAGCACATATGTGGAATCTTCTCAAAGCAGTTGGGAACTCTCCTCATTACTTTTTAATTTTTTCTATTTGCTGAACGTATGTCAAAGATGAAAATTCAGAATGATGGTTTGAAGGAATTTTGCATATTAAATACTCCAAATGAAAAGAGCGAGATATTCTGTCCGGACATTGAGAAAGACTGCGAGTGTCTCTGGTCCGGCAAGCTCATGAAGCACCACTTTTGGGCTGTCACTTGGTTGCCTAAAGTCGGTGACAACAGCTAAGGCCTTTGCTCACTGTTCTGAAGTCTTTCAGGCCATTGCTCGCTGGCACTTAATTATCACCTACTTTCACCTTGGATTTTGCTGCTGGTTAATTCTCTGTAAGCAGATCCTAAAACATGCCAAGCATCTTCCATCTTCAGATAAAAGATGCTATTTAAATGTGCATATCCAATGTTTTATTTTAATTTTAATAATGTATATAAGGAAACTCTTATATTATTATAGTGCTAAAAATGCTTTTTAAAAATATTTTTTAAAAAGTTAAAAAAATGTTTTTAAAACCTTCTACCACTTTATGTTGTCAGATTACTCCTGACTAATTTTATTAATTTTCACTCTTTATTTTCTTATTTTAGTAAATTCTTTATATTTTACCTTGATTCCTCAATCACACATTTTATGTGTTCATCAAGTGATTTATCTGAATTTACAGGAGTGGTAGCGAGAGCAAACTGTTTCTTGTACACTTGTGCATTACAAAAGACTAATATAAGAAACATTTTTTTCTAAGTTAAGGCTCAATTTAACATCAAGATTAATGTTTAAATTGTATTTATGATGGATTTAAATACAACTTAGAAAAGCTTCATTCTGATTTCCTAGGCAGCCTGTTCTAGAAAACAAACCCACAGCACTGAAATGATGAAAACCCAAAACATTAGCACACCTCTCACATCACAGTCAGCTAAAATGCATAATGCAAGGCAGAAAATGCTGTTCCTTTTGTTCTTGCCCACTGAAAACAAAAGACAAATTCTTCGTCTCCTGCTACAATCCCTCTGTTCTCCCAAATACCTGCTCACGTTTTCCAGCCTATGGCTGAGGTCAACAGAAATGCAGGGAAATCAGTGTCAAAATTGAAGACTTAAGGCTGGTTAAAAAATGGAGGGGCTTTTATGGAAGAAAATTTTGCAGTGAAAAGCTAAACTATGCAATTTCAAACCCCAGAAATATCCCCGTGTCTTGTGTTATGGTTATAGCTCAGTCCTTCATCTGTTTTGAGGTCTTGACTTTCTGAGCAGACCACCACAAAGCATCATAGCTTCTCTTTGTCTGGAGTCATGGCAGAACTGCCTGGGGATGGCTCTGGCCACGGCGCATCATGGAAAGCTTGATCTCGTTAGGGAAGTCACTGCATGCAGGTCAGTAAGGTCATGAAGTGTCTGACTAGGAATCAGGTATCACAGCAGCATTTCTGCATCAAAACTGCTTTGATTCTGATTTATACTGTGCCTGAGATGTAAAAAAAAAGAGCAACAAAAAACCTTGGAAATTGAAGTACACAGTGTTTCAATGAAAAATGTAAATAACCGGGGGGGGAAAATAGATATTCCTTTAACAAAAGCATCCATTTATATGAAAATTTCAACTTTCTGTGCAAAAAAGCAGCTTTACTGGAGAATTTTGGCAACTCTACAAAGGATCATTAACGGTGAGAATTGCTGGTGGCTCTCTGTCTCCTCAACTCTGACAGATCTGGCTTATTCATCTCTTCCTGTGTCAACTAAAACAGGTTGGCATAAGGCAGTGTCAGAGTCATTCCTTTTACAGCAAGAGCCTTGCAGAACAAAAGAGATGCTGCAGTCTGTGTTGTGATCTTTACTGTGTCCTCAAGAGATGGCCTCAAGTGGTGGGCAAGTAGACACTCACAATGTTAGTTGTGAAGTCAATGAAGTGGGAAAGGAGAGAATAATAACATTTCACTTAAGTTATTGAAATTTAAATTTAGATGCCGCCCCCCCCCCCCCACCACCAC
>VZRW01013732.1:100959-187773 GCA_013398125.1 Aegotheles bennettii | reverse complement strand
AGGCCATTGAGGCTATTCAGGTGAAATCAATCAGGAAAAGGAAGTGAATGTCAAAGATCATTTAGTAAATCAGCAAAATATTTCTGGTTGACACCTGTGACTGATTCTGCGGTGGTTATGCTCAGCCCTGGTAAAGGCAAGCTGGAAAAACCCCAGTGTGTTTTTTGGAAGGATGGGGATATTGTCACTAAAGGTGAAAGCCTGTTTTATTTTTTCACCCTTGTCATCTACTCTCTGCGCTGCCAACCTCCACTTCAGTTGCCACAGTGAATAAATTACAGTTTAGATCACACAACCATCCATCATCAAATCACCCCATGGAAGTGCTACTAAAGTACGTTGCCAGTTCTCCCGGTTGACACTCTTTTTGTGATTGACACATATCTAACTTACACCACCGCTTGTGTCACTGCTGAATTTGGCCCTGAAACTTCCTTGGGAGCTGTGCACATTAAGTCAATCTGAAAGTTTCATGTAAATCAGCTCCCATTTGCTGTCCTTTTTGCTTTCTGTTTCTTTCATTTACAGTTCCTCCGAATTGTTAGGGCAGTTTATTTTTTTTTTCCTAACTAACTCAGTCCTTATCTAAGCAAGATAAAAAATGGGTTAGATACCTCAAACTTTGGTTACTTATTATTACAAATACTTATTTGCTGCCTATCACTGTGGTACCTGGAAGGTAGCCAGTACATAAAATGAACATACCTTGATAACATACCTTGATAGTTAGCCAGTGTCCAGAATCCACAAGCATATGAACAATTTGTATATGTATTTGCCACATGATCCATGAACAGTTTGCACGATTATATATAAAAATCACCAGATTGCTCTTTTGGCTTACAGTTGATGAGTCTGAATGAATAATCATGAGATCTTTTGATGGGCACATGGTTGTGTCATTTCCACATGCAAGTGCACCTAAGCCATGTTAAAACCTGACTCCGAGTTCTTTGGATTTTTTTTTCCATTGGCGTGCTGCTGAGATGAAAAACAAAATAATAATTTCTGGAACAGATTTTGGTGAAACTGTTAAAGATGTGTGTATATATGTCTGGATATATACATATCTAAAAGTAAATACTATCATGAATGAAATGGTCTAAAAAAAGGAAAATGGATTAAAATTATTGAATTTTCCTAAATGGTGTGAGTCAGGTGTGCTATATTTGAAATTATATACATTATGTCTGCTTTTCTTTTTCAGTCACTCAGAGCTGCTGTAGACTAACTGCTAGGTAAGGTCTGCTAAGTGTGGACACGAAAATGACCATGAGCCAGCAATGTGCCCTTGTGGCCAAGAAGGCAAATGGCATCCTGGGGTGCATTAGAAAGGGGGTGGTTAGTAGGTCAAGAGAGGTTCTCCTCCCCCTCTATTCTGCCTTGGTGAGGCCACATCTAAAGTACTGTGTCCAGTTCTGGGCCCCACAATTCAAGAAGGACATGGAACTGCTTGAGAGAGTCCAGCGCAGAGCCACTAAGATGATTAAGGGAATGGAACATCTCCCTTATGAGGAAAGGCTGAGGGAGCTGGGTCTCTTTAGCTTGGAGAAAAGGAGGCTGAGGGGTGACCTCATCCATGTTTACAAATATGTAAAGGGTGAGTGTCAGGATGATGGAGCCAAGCTTTTGTCAGTAATGACTAATGATAGGACAAGGGGCAATGGTTGCAAACTGGAGCATAGGAGGTTCCATGTAAATATCAGGAAAAACTTTTTCACTGTGAGAGTGATGGAGCACTGGAACAGGCTGCCCAGAGAGGTTGTGGAGTCTCCTTCACTGGAGACATTCAAAACCCGCCTGGATGCGTTCCTGTGTGATGTACTCTAGATGACCCTGCTCTGGCAGGGGGGGTGGACTAGATGATCTTTCGAGGTCCCTTCCAACCCCTTAGATTCTGTGATTCTGTGAAGTGTGAATCATTTGATTGCTGTTGTTTGTGCAACATCTGTTCCATAGCATGGTTAATTATTTTTGTGTGTTAAATTCATGTAGGTTACTTGAGAATTGCCTTAACTAAGTGTTAAAATTGCAGCTATTGCAGAATTCATTATCTTGATTATTATTAGAGATGGGCAGAAGAGATTCTTCTTCACACTTTATTCTGAAAGCTTGAAGTGCAGCTCAAAATTATACTTTCAGTCTTACACGCACCCTGCCATTCCCTTGCCAAGGACCACTCTGTAGCTGACCTCAGCCTGAAAGGCTGCAGTCCTTTCTCTGAATTCAGGTAAAGATCTCAGCGTTTACCCGAGCAGGCATTATCTTGAGAGCACTGTGGTTAATTTCCTCTTCTGGCGTTGGAGTACCTCAGGTGTGTTCAGTGAGCCAAACAGAACAGAAAATCCCAAGGAAGTCCATATTTAGCTGTGGCGTGAAAGGGTCAGCTCACACCTACCTATTATGTGTGTATTAACACGGTGTCATATATAGTCCTACATTTCAGTAACTTATTTAAAAAGCTGAAAATACCAGGAAACACTTCCCTACCTAAAAAAAAAAATAATGCAACATCAAACATTTTTACTTTTAAGCAGTAAACGGGTAGGACTGCAAATTTACTTGGCTTTTTACTCAGACTGCCGGTCTACCCTTCTCTAAACTTCAGTGGAGTCTAACTTTTATTAGACTGTGGCTCTAGGTAAGTGAACTGTACTAGCCAGTCTTATACTTTGTACAACAAGAACTGAATTTGAATGGGGTTTCCCTTATTTTATTTCAGGTTTTGATGACTTTGAACTTTCTCTAGGGAGCTATTTTCAACCTTTTTACCACTGTATGAGTTAGAAATATTCTTTTAGTTAGAATCAGAGCTTTTAACATTCAAAAATCACCTGATTCCAGCAAGTGAGAGCTCTTGGTATGGTATAAAAGTGCACACTCCACAGTAAGAACTGGCAGTGCTGCTAATGGTCTTTAGCACTGGCTTTTGATGCTGTGAGCACTGGGTATAGCTGGTAGTGCATCATGGCACTTTATGCAAGCAGCTCACACGTCCATAGCACTTACTTGTCCTTAATGGGATTGTGTTATGAGATAATGGATATCTTATTTCCTAAGGAGATATTTAAAACAGTATTTGCATTTAGAAAGCCCTTCAAAACTGGAAATGGAAGAAAATGTGTGCTATACAAGTACTCCTTACCCTGAAAATACATAATCTTGTGCAGATTTTAGGATACATACTTAGTGGAAAGCTTAGCTAAGTTTTTTAAGAGAGAACTTTCTCAGCTCTGCTTGGGATTTGAACTGCTCTTCTACCGTTAATGAACAGGATGGGTAGAACTCTGCTCGATCCTTGCAAAATGCGCTAAGCACTTACTAAATGATTCTCAGACATCTTGAAATACAATTACACTAGCAAGCCAGCTTCAAAAAATTGTATGAGATTTCCAATAGACTGGTTGACTCACTTCAATTAAGAGTTCTTTAATTATAGACATTCATTAATATCATAAAGTTCTTCTAGTTGGCATCAATTGGTATCAGGCATGTAACTAAAATCTCATTTCCCTGAGGGTGTACATGGCTAGTTTAACTTGCCTGAGGGCTTTTGACTGTAAAATCTCAACCAACATTAAGCAAGTAAAGCTAAAGTATGCTGGTGAAATCCCAAATCAGGACAGATGTTTCTTCACAATGAAGTGCAAGCCCCAATATTCCCATGGAAACAGTTCTGAATTGAATATTTTTATGTAGTGATTTCAAATACATAACCAAAGTTATACAATGTGTGCGTGTTCACACTCACATGTGACTGTGGGTGTATGCTAACAGGTTTAAGCGGTTATTCATATAGTAAGATTGCCTGTGTTTTCACGTGCATTGGTGTCTATGTATTTACATACATATATAACTACTTAATACTGTAAATATGTGATGAAGAATTGATATTTCTCTTTTGTTCTTCCATCTGGTTTGTTCCTTCATAGGGTAGAAAAGGCAATACCTCATTTCAGCAACAAATTCTCAAAATAATGTTGAGATCTTTGAAGATGGCCCTTGGATTTTTCCAGGTACTGATACCAAAGCCAGAAGCAGAAAGCTCAACCAAGCGCTGGTGGAAAGCTGGTGCTGCTCTGTCGAGTACTGTGTATACATGTGATGACAGGTATACACCTCATTGCAGGGAAAGACCTCCACTCTGTTACACTTTAGTTTCCCTTTTTTTTTCACTGACCGTCTCTTTTACAGGTGAAAGTCATTTCCATTTCCTATTTACATATTATCTTTCATTTTCTCTGCCAAAACTCACTTCAGTATTTTTATGTTGGCATTTCTAATCTGTACAGGATGATTTTTATTATTTCTCTCTCCTTAATGGTGTTTGCCTTTTAGTTATAGTCTGTTCTCTAGATTTCATTTGAAGTGAGTGAAACCTTGGAGTGAAAATGAGAGACAGTAATTGGATCTTAGAAGTCAATCCAGATAACCAAGGTTTGCTAGGAGCAGAGAAGAGAGCTGATGATGAAATGCTTTTAACAGCTAAAATTAAAGAAAGATATGTCTTGTGAGAATATTTCTCCAAACATGACTATAAGAAGTGTTTTTATATTGATTTTCTTACAGCTAGATGTCAGTAATCTAAGGAAAAAGCTTCTATTCTAGAAATCAGAACCTACCTGTTTCACTTGCACCTCCTAAATCAAGAGCAATACCAAATCAAAGGGCCTTTGAAAAATCAAAATTCAGCTGGTATAAAACTCCAAAATGTATGACAGTCAACATCCAGGTCTCATCTGGTCCTGGTGTCACAGGATGCTCATCTCTGGGATGAAGCTTGACTGATCCGTCTGTGCCATCAGGCTATGATCTGTGACATACAGAGACAAGCTTTAGTCAGAAATCTATCAACATTGATTAGATTAGGAGAGGAAGACACTGGAAACTGTCTTCAAAAGAATCTTTTCCATAAGGCTGGAAATATTGAGGATTTGGTATTTAGTTGTTTTGAAGTTGGTAGAACATGAACTCATCTCTTCTAGATCGTATTGAACGCGTCACTCCAAACGCTGCCATCTCCCCAGGCTTAGATGTAAGCTCGTTACCCCAACCAGAGCATTGATCTAAGATGTGTGTGGGACTTTTTCATTAACACTAGCTCAAACACCGTCATGTGATGACCTATAATACAAGGCACCCATTTGTGGTTTTCACAGAAAAAAAGAGAAGTGTCAAATAAATGTTTTGCAGTGGAAGAAGTGAACTTGTTTTGGTCACCTTTTACCCTCAGCACAACAGTACTTTCTTATCCCACTTTCTCTGTTGGTTTCACTCCCAGTCTTCATACTGAAAAAGGTAAGGAGAGGCCAATACTGGAAAAAAGAAGGAACTAAGGCCAATAATATGGGTCAAAACCAGCCCACATCTGTTATGAAAATAAAAGTTTATAAGTCAGGATGTGCAAAGGTGGCATTTTGCTGTAGAAAAGTGCACATAAAGGGTGTAAAGTAAAGTTTGCAAGTATCATTGGGCATGCTTGAACAATTTAGGAAACTACCTTTATTGGGAAGACAGGGAGGAAGTTCATGTTTATCATAGACTGGATAAAAGCAAAATAAAATAGACAGCTTTGGGGCCTTAGATATTCCTCTATTTTGTCTTTGCCTTTGATGGTTCTGTGCATATCTGGAAGACTGAATGAAGGCATTCAGGGTATTCTCTGGAAGTTTTAGGTATCTCTGACTTTATTAAAGTACATGATCAGTTTATTTCAGTTTAGCCAAGTGTTCTAGTTTGTTTTATTGTCTAGTTTGTTTAGTAATTCTCCTCAGCAGTATTTATTTATTATTTCTCCCAACTTATTTATAAAAATACTGAATAACATCATCACACTCACCACCTTTGAGATCCCACTGTAGGCTCTCTAAATTAGATAGACGTGCCCATTAATGGTTCTTTTCTGAATTCTGTCATATTGTCAGTTTTTAATCCACTTAGTATTTGAAATATTGATGTTGTATGATGCTAATTTTTAATCAGAATATTCTTGTGGTACTAAGCTGAAGAGCATTCAGTCTAAATATATTAAGTCAATGCAGTCACTTTTATCAACGTATATAGTCATTTCATCAAAAACATGATTAAATGAATTTGACAAGATGTATTTTCCATGAAACCATATTGATTGACTTAATTATTTATTATCATCATTTAAATCTGTATTGATTGAACCCCTCATTTGTTGGTCCATTAATTTGCCTGGGTTTTGATGTCACACTAACCAGATTATTTGGCTATTGCTCTAACATGAGGTTTCCGATAGTCCTCTACAATCTTTCCAGTACCCCATACAAAAAATTACAGCTAATGCCTTGATTTACTTTGCCAGCGATTTGAAAACACTTACTATGTTATCAGGATGTGACAATTTAAGAAAGCCTATTTTTAAAATGCTCTTTAACATATTTCCACCTACATTTTTGAAAAATATTTCAGCACTATGAATTATGTTTGATTTTCCACCTAAAATGGAAATTGTTTCATCCAAAAGCCAGGTGAACTCAGGCAGATGTTAGGAAATGATCCCTACTTGCTTATCAGTGAGATGACAGAAGTGTAAAAGAAGCTCCAGGAAGCCAATGAAGTCACCCATTCCATCACCCACCTTGCATTTATGTCATGTAAGTACAGCTCTTCCTTTCTGCTTAGCCTTCACTCAAAAACTTGACTTTGGTTTCAAATTTTTTCAAGTATGTTTTCTTTTTCTTAATTCTCAAAAGACAAACATTATCATATCCTAAAAACAATGGAACATGACAAAGCATGTATTACTGGGCCATTAATGCACTTCTCTTTGGCCTTGTGCCTCACAGTGCTCCAGAGACTTGCATTAATGGCCCAGTAATATGACACGCCCTATCGTGTCTTATTGCTTAATTGGACTCCAGACAAATTCAGTTAAACCACATATGCTGTCGTTTATGACTACTGCTGTACAGTTTCTATTTCCTATGTTCTTGGGTGCTTTTGGAGGTCTTTGAGTTGTTTCAAATGTATCTCTTGAGATCACAGATTGCAGAGGCAGAGTTTTAACTCCGCCCCTCAGCCCTTTGCCATCCACATACCAAATGGGCATGTGATCTGACAGACAAAACACAAACCCTGAGATGCACACCTGGAAAACTCATGGCAGAAAAGTGAAAGGACACAACATATCTGTCCTAGGTCCATTCTGCATATTTTGTAGGCCACAAAACTCATCCATGTCAACCATGGTTGTTGTATTCATTTATCATCCAGGTGTCCTCACAGCTAAAATACCATGATCATCTCCAGTGCTTGAGAGGTTACTCACATACATTTCCCATTTCCCCAGGAGGGCTGCATGCTGTAGCTGGAACAATAATGAAATATCCTTATAGGCCTTTCCACTGCGTTCATTGTGCTGCATGTGAGGAATGCCGACAGCTGTTGGGATAATTGCAAATAACAAGCCAGGAAACCTCAGTCAGGTTGTGGTACTACTCAGCATTTCACATCACATTCCCTGAACTTGGGAAACTGTGGCTGAAAGGACACCTGTTGCTGCCGAGGGTGGAACAGGAAGCACAGAGGTACCTGGTAGGTGGCACCTGGTAATGTCAGAGCACGCGGAGCAGCGAGCAGGCAGCAGTGGCTGTGGGGGGCACCTGCAGTGAGTGCTCTTCCCTTTAATTGCTGAGCATTTCAGAAGGAGCCGGGCTTCCCGGAGACGGTGAAGCCGGGGCAGAGCAAGGAACCCCGAATTGGAGTGGGGATCCTGCGAGAAATCAAAAGGCTGACGTGGCAGGGGGCATGGCTGAGAACCGCGGCAAATGCAAAAGCGGCCATGTCGGCAGGGCCTTCCCGCAGAGCACGCGGAGCAGCGAGCAGAGAGAGGCACGCGGAGAGCGGCGCGAGGGGAGCGTTAGCGCGAGGGGAGGATTAGCCAGACAGACCATGGTCACAACGTGCCCAAAAACTGTAGCGAAAAGGAATGTGGGAACTCAGTTGGATCCCCTGAGCAGCCATGCAGCCCTGCAGGTTTCTGGCTGCAGTGAATGCCTGAGCCTGGCACTGGTACCGGAGGGAGCCAGTGACACCGCGTGTGTGCGGTGTGAGCAAATCAATGATCTGCTCGGGCAGGTGGTTAAACTGATGGAGGAGGTGGAAAGACTTAGAACTATTAGAGAATGTGAAAGTGAAAGAGACTGGTGGAGCTTCACCCTAAGGCAGGGGCAGATGGAAAAGGTGGAGCGAGTGATGGATTGGCTGACTAGTCCTCATCAAAGGAGAGAGTGAACCAGAAGGCTGTGACATTTTTTGGATTTGTGTGGGACCTATACTGCACAGCAAAGTTAATGTTTGTCTGATTGGAGTAAATTTCTGGTGGATTTACATATTTTTTGAAGTTGGTGACTGATAAGTTTCACAGCATCTTCTAAGGATTGTAGGGTAAGAACCATCTTTGAATGCTGTAAGACCTCAGGTCATTTCCATCACCATTGCTGCTGCTGGGTGTTAGATTAAACCACGGACGCATTTCAGTGTTGCAGTTTCATGAGTGTCACATGCACTATATACCATGGATGACAAGGATTGCTAATGCACACTGTTGAAGTATTTAAAGTAGAAATCTTGAAATTAGTGAATTAATCAAAACTCTTAAAGCATTAATTTCAGAGTAAAGTTCTCAAGTGATTATGATTTGTATAAATTGCTTGAAGATATTGGACACAGTTCGAGTGCTTATGCTAATAGAAGAGCATCATCATGCTCTTTAGAAAAAAAAAATACCATTTCAACCAAATATGCTTCAATAAATTGTTATCAACTGGTGATATAGAAATCAGGGGAAATGCAGAGGGTTTAACATTAGTCTAAATTAGTCCTGATAACAACAAAAACAAGACAAAAGCAGCATTGCAATCTATCCTCCCTCAGCATTACTCCAGCGTTTAATAAATCAGTTTATATAAAGAATCAATTGGATCCACTTCTGACTAATAGCTTGCCATGTGTGCTGTCTTCAGGAAGTGATACCAATGTGACCATCTTAAGGTAGTGAGGTCTAGGGTCTAGTCAGTTGGTGGACTGTGGTGCCTGTTGATAACAGCTACTATATTTTTGCTAATATTATGAGTCCCTTATTGTATGATGCAAAAAGGGCTGCCTGTTGTCGCTTATGCCTGAAATGCAGATCTTTATCTGTCCCAGATACAATGAGGTTTTGGACAGTGTGGTGTACACATAATTACTGTCTCTGTTTTTTTGCTATAACAAAGGCCATAGCTTCAATTGTTTTTAAAGCACTTGTAATTATTTTGGTGCCTTCTTTTTGAAAAATTATGTATAGTGACAAATACATTGAAATGACTGGAGAAACAATTGTTAAAATATCAAACCAAAATGTAGTGTTAAATACTTTAGTAAATGAAATATATGGTGCTTACAAAGCATTTAGAAATTATTGTCTACCTTATGATATAGTCCAAGACAGTCTTAAAATGAAGAGTCACCATTCAGATACTTTCAGTGATCCAGCTGGATTTGTATTCCTAATTCCTCTCTCTCTCTCCTTGGTGCTTCAGTGTGTGGGTCAGTGTCAAGCTGTCCCCGAGCTGATGCTGTTTGGAAGCTGGCTCGGAGCAGGGAACTTTATTCTTCCATCAAGATGTTTATGCTGGTTGATGGAAAGGAGGAAGGCTGGCAACACAGCGTTGACAGCCCAAAAGTGAGCACCAGGGAGGTAACACCATGTTCAACAGGACTCCTCTAGCTACATGTGAAGCAGTGTTGGCTTGATTAAAAAAGTAGACAAATTCTTAAATGAAGATTATTCTTATGAATATATTTTTAACTGTACTTCTCCTAAAAAAGCAACTTTATACAAATCCAGTGTAAAATTATACATCAAGTTGTGTTAGATGTGCAATTTTAGGAAACCTCAGAATGATTCAGAAACTCCTTCAACATGTGGGGTTGGTGTAGAAGCATGCCTATTCTGTTATGTGTATATTGCCAGTCTTCACTTAAAGTTCAACCATGGGGAGGCTGAAATAGGACATTATTAAAAAAACCCACAGCCTAAAGGAAACAAAGCTAGCTAAAATGGACAGAAATAGAGATGAATAATGCCCCAGAAGTACAGTATTACTTTGGAGAGAGGGTCTCCATTTCTAGACTAGACCTTTATCTGTGAAACAGTTGAGATGCTTTTCCACAATGAGGTCTTCAGATCAAAGGTCCCATTAGACCTTTAGAGGTGCCTGCACAAAAGACTTGGTCTGTCAGCAGCTCATGCTGATCTTACTTGAGGTCTCCGAAAGGCTCAAACAAGTGGCCCTGAGACTCTGCATGAACCTGAGCCTTCACAGTGGCCTTGTAGAAATAAAACAGAGACCTGACATGAGCCCTCCATCACTGCATTTGTTGGTGCCCATGTGGAAGGTTAACGATTTCACTATGGTTTACAGGAAGCTTTATATTACATTGCTGAGTTCCTGCCATATGCCCCATGCCAGCAATGCCAAGCTGAACACCTACAGCTGCCAGCCCTTGAGGATGTCCTTGGGGAGGGTGGGCAAGCTTTGTGGCACCTGATGAAGCCTTCAATGATCTGCCTGTGTGGTCTGCAATTTGTGAGTTAAATAGCCAAAGCCCTCCTGGGGTTCAGGTGTGTAAGCAGCAGCTGCAGGAGTAAAGGACCTGTGCAGGGAAAGGAGAGCTCCTGGACCTCACCTCTGCCTCTCGCTCCCGTGTTGCTACCAAAGAGAGACCTCTGGTCACTGGGGTGATGGGTCTTACTGTCCTGACTGGTGATAAGGCTGTGAAGACTGCAGATGTGAATGTGGTTCCTTATGAGTGTGTTTTAGAGTGGTGTGGCTCCTTCCTCTGCTGTACAGGAGAGTGAAGGGGTAAGGGTGGCTCTCTGTGTCTCCCAAGTCCTTGCTTGCTCCTTCTAAACCTCCCCAGCAACCCTGCAAGGTGTTCCCCTTGCAAGCTTATGCAGAAGCTCTTCTAGCTCCTTTGAATGGAACACTTTGTTAAAAGATTAAATTTTTAACACCTTCCTGGGAGAAGGAAATACTACGTATGGCACATAAGATACAGCCACCTATCTGGTACACATTTTCCACCCTTTCTTGAGATTTGTTTTATCGTATCTGCTAGCTGGTAACTGTCCCCTGAGCCAGGATATCCAGCTTCATACACTGCAATACCAGGCTATCCAACAGTCTAATTTCATGCTTTGTAGGGTAGCAGCATGCTGTAGTGCTTAGAGCATGGGTCGGGGAATGAAGAAAGTGGGACCTTCTTCCCAGTGCTTCTCATAGCTGCAGGCTCATCTCTAAATTATATGAAGCTTCCCAGCTAGAGCAGAGGGACACTGATATTTATTTACACAACTGCAAGCATTTGCAGTAGGCCTGGCAAGACCATGCAAATAAATTCCTGCTAATGAAAGTTTGGGTTTTTTTAACATCTCACCTGTGCTGTGACTGCACCCTTTCTGTCAGCACTTTTTTAATGCAGATGAATTTGCTATCACACCAGCAGCAGTTTTGGGTCTTCACTGTTGCTGTCCTGTTATTTGCACTGTGGTAATGACCGGAGGAATTAAGGCTTCACCATACCTTCAGAATGGGAAATATCCCTACAATATGTAATCATTCCCCAAATGGAAAGATATTTTTAAAAGGAATTTACAATGTAAGGCTTTTATTCTGCAAAGTGAACTGGACTAGCTTGATGGATGAGAGAGCTTCACCGACTTAAGAGTATGAAAGCTAGGCAAATGAGTATTTCTTTTCAGGAACTGACCACAGAGGACAAGAACATGGTTTGTACGATGGACACCATGTAATCAGACACATACAGATTTTTTGTTCCAAATTGCATTTATTTAGGCTGTGGTCCAGTGAAACCAGGTCTTCTTGGAAAATGAGAGGCATGTTAATATGTATGTTATGATTTTTGAGGGCTATGCCCAAAAAACTGAGTCTTCTGCTTTGCCCTCCATGAGTTACATGTAGCTCAAGGTGTACACTCCTAGAAAACAGCACGGTTAAAAGGAAGGTAATGGATGTGTTTGGCTGTGGCAGAAAATCTCATTGTTTAGTAACTGGTTCACTTAAGAAACACCAGATGGATTAGCAGGAACAAAGATGAAAGGTCTAACTAGCCAGACAGAAAGAGTGGAGAACTGTAGTGTGCATTATAGAGATTAACTGTTCCAACTAGATGGTCAACCAGTTACTAGGTGGCTAATCACTCAAGTTGGTAGCAAAAATATCAATAACATATTTTTTCATGAGAAAGTTTGGGGTTCTTTTTTTGCTGAATCAAGAGTGTTTTTGCAGACTCAGAAGAAACATGTACTGGGTTCTGGCATTTCCACATCCCAGGAGAGCCTCCTGACAATCCAGTTATTTGCTATGCCCCAGGATCTTTATTTCCCTCCACAAAAAAAAAAAAAGTTTGACAGCTCTCATTTTCATTCTGATGTGGACCGAAGTCACATTCTGAAACTTGAACATTTTTCACAAAATGGGTTTGTTTACTAGAAAGCCCTATAAATAATATTTCTCAAAGCTGTGTTTGACAAGCATGATATTACTAATATGGCTCCCGCTGGTGTGTCATCCATGGCCAGGTTTTCAGAGAAATGACTGCAAAGCAAAGCCATCAGAAAGCTCTGCATATGAGCTGCAGACACCATCCCTTTTGGAAAACTGTCTGTTTGCAGGGCACTGAAGAACAGTGCCAAGTCAATGTTAAATCATCATATGGGAAACGGGTAACAAGACAGCTTCCCTTTCTACCTCCTGTCTAATCTCTGCCAAATCAATCTACCACCTAAGACTGGAGGTTGAAAATCTAATAAACAGTTCTGCAGTGAAAGATGCACTGTACCTGTGCCTGGAGCAGCTCCCTCCTCATCTTTGTTCACCAGCACTGTGCCCTCTCATTACCCAAGGGAAAAAATAAAATATTCAGATTGTTATTATTTATTTAGAGGACATAAAAAAAATCAAACCAAGTCAATATTTATCCACCTGAAAAAAAGCCCAGTGTATGGCAGACGCTTTATTCAGGCTAAATTAGTAAACATAAGTCTTAGAGAAATGCTCTTGTTGTTGATTTATTCTTTTGTCTTTCTTTCAGTTAAGCTTTCCTCAGGTGTTTTTCAAACCCCAGAGCTTCTAATCCTTCTGTAAAAAGTCTATTTTTTACTAAACCACATTAGCTCTTTAAAATATACAGGAAAGATGAACTTGTCTAATAACAACCTCAGAAAATAACTGTAGCTGAATATAAATAAAATCAAATTTGCACAGAGGAAAAAGCCATTTCATACTATTTTTTCCATATAATCCATACCACAGATACTCAATAATTCAGTGAGCTTTCAGGCAATATAAGTCAATGTTGACTCATTAAATGCATTAGCTATAAAATGCATCTCTGGTAGGAAGGATGAGAAATGGTTTGCGTTCTTTCCTTTTCATCATTATTCCTTAGTGGTTTTAGTCTTAGGCTTTGGTTTATTCTTTTGTTTTTACATTCCACGCTTTATAAGGAATACTTTACAGCAACTTCAGGAGCTCCAGTGCATCAATAAAAAATAAACACATTTTCTTCCTTACCAGAAACCTGACCAAGAGCAAAATTGTCTTGGTTTTACTTAACGGAAATGCTGACAGATATTAAATTAGTGCTTAATTAATCCTTCAGAGACAGCTAGCCAGATGAAAAAACAGAAAACAAAACTGGTAGGGCTGAGAGTGAGGAACTCTCTCTGCCTTGTAGGGCCTAGTTGTGTTGGATTGTTATATTTACATGAGACAAATTAAAAAAAAATTGGAAGAAATAAAGAGTACCAACCGCATTAATTTGAAAATAATGTGGAATTCATTTCTCCAGCCAGTAACTGCATTTACTTAGCATCTTCCAACTGAAGAACTCTCAATACTTTATGAAAATGAATGACATGTCCCACCAGAGCTGTATAAATTAGGTGACAGCAGACTTGCTGATCAGAAATGTCATTGGAAGGAGTCTTCTCAGGGAAATACTCCTCCGCATAACTTGAGATTGCAGGAGCCTGCTGCAAGATGCCTTATCTCTGATGGATGCAGTAGTCGGTGAAGGGGACTGACAGAAATGGAGCTGCTTCTCTGTGAGAGGCTGAACAGAGTCTGGTTCTTGCCAACCCTGCAACACGTCACTCTTCCTACCATTATTTTTTCCTCTTCTGGCTTTTCACCATGGATGGCAATTAGGATTCCTCCCATTTTGCTTGGAGCTCATGTCTTCAAAGAAGGTATTGTGAAGGAGAATGGAAAGTGTGCTGAAAAGTCCCAGAGATGCTGTGGGAATTACTGCTGTGACATTGTATGTAATAATAATAACTAGGGGAACATGGATGTTGACACTGGGAGCTGCAGGACTGCAGAGGAGGCAGGTAGTTAAAAAAAAGTCTCTTGACCTGCCAGCTTTCTCTGCTGCCTCGCAGTCTTCCTTCCTCCAGTGGTGTGTCTTTTCCTGAGCTCTCCATAGCTGTACTTTCACACCAAGGAGACAAGCCAGGTCCCAGGAGAGTAATGGGCAGCTCACCTGTGCTCAAGGGCTTTTGAAGCATGGGCAGCAAAAAAGTTTCTAGCACAGAAGAATACAATTTAGGACCATTCCTTTAAACTGCTGCATATAATTTTCTCTTCTTGTCTATAAAACATCGAGATCCATCTTGCTCATCCTGTAACTGAAACTGGTGCAGGTATGGCACAGTGAAACCACAAGTACTATCCATGAAATTCTCACTAGCTGACTTTATGCAGATGAAATTACAGGAGTATGCAAAATCCTGAGGAATCCACGAACCAGACAGTTTCAAAAGATTGAAGCTTCAAGATCCTTATGCAAAGATAACGTAGACTTTAGCAGAGGTGTTAATGCCCCTCATCTGTGCAAGGGCTGTCACTTGCAGAAATCCTGTGGCATCAGAGTGCCAAGTTTTCAGTCTGTTCACTGGATTTCTGGCATCGCCTGACTATATCATGTTAGGATGTTTGAAATTAATGGATCCCAGCTTCTGCATATAGAAAATTGAACATCCTCCCCTAATGTGATGATTGTGATCCATATGTGTATTTTCAGGTGGGATGATATAAGAGAACATGACTGGCAGAAGTTAGATGATGTAGGAAATTATGTAAGTTGGAACAATTCAATAAGTAAATAGTTAAATGAAAGGAAAACAACCCTCAGGCAATACATTTGGCTCTTGGCGTATAACTCAATGAGAAGAAACTAGATAACACAAGTCCCAGATGAACTGATTTTCTTGGTTATCCACATGTTTCTCTTCAGTGTCACATATGGAACAAATAAATAATATCATTTTGTCTGGTTAAGTTAGGTGAGTTGGCTAAGCTAAGAATCTGGGATACCATGACAAGTGCATTAGGTTGGTTAGCTGCTCAAAAAGGATTTAAAAAAACAACACCCTAATGCCCCTTTGTTTGCTCCTCACCCCCAAGAAGCCATTTATTTCTTCCTCTAATGCCTAAAGAATTATTTCCACATTCTTTTTGATTAGTACTTCAGTGTGAAACCATTGTCTGCAATATGAGTTCAGCTGTTACCTACTCCCTAAAAAAAAATTATTTCCACATTTGCTATGTAACAGTCTGACAAACAAATAACACCTGCAGAGGATCACGCTCAATAAAGAAAGGGAAGAAAAATAGGTGGAAAGCATGAGAATTCCACTAATGCTCAGTGATTGATCTTGTTAGTACGCATAGCCTGTCAGAGCACATTGCCCAGTGCAAGCACACAGCACTGAGGAACCAGCAGCACGGGAAAGAAATGCATTTCTATATAGATCACAGTCAGACACCCTCCCCCAGGTTTCTGAGCAGAGCTTGATTGTCAGCATTATACACACGCTCAGACAATGCTTTCAATAGACGCCTTTTTGGAAGACAATTGCAGAAAGCATGATAACGGGATTTGTCACCCTGATGTGGCTGCTGTTTCAGCAGGCATTATAATAATGAAAGGAAGTTTTACTAATTGAAAATGTGAATGAAATTCAGCTGTCTTTTTATTTTAATTCTTTTGGATGAAAGCCAATTAAGATCATCTGTCTAATGCATCTATTCACCCCTACTGCAACAATGTGTCAATTATAATGGATGTCTAATAAACTCAGACTTCCCAGGACAGAGAGCTGAGCATACAAAACAACTACTGAGAAACATCAACACATACCTGTAAAATATTTTGCAAGGCCTGGCCAAACCTTGTAAATGGCTGAGCCTATTTTCTGCAGCCTGCCTAAGGGGAATTAACCTGCACACACTCAGCAGTGGGTGGTTCGGGCACATCTGGGACTCCCGTTACTATTCCGCACTAGTGGTCCTCTTCAGGCACACCATGGGACATCATCAACAATATTCAAGGCTATTTGATATCTATTAATTTAAACACTACACAGTGTTTGTGAGGCAAATAAGTCTGAGTGTGACTCATCACCTGAGTGTTTCATCTCATTTAATTTCTTTACTCAGGTGTTTCTGCAAGGATTTGGGGTGTTGTACTCCAGGAGACATCTGACTCTCCCCTGGGATCTCCCCAGCCACTGACAAGTGTGACCCAAAGGGAGGAGTCTTGTGGAGAGGAACTGGTGGTGTTCACCCTGTGTCCACAGTATACACTTTTCAGGTGTTTTGCCCTAGAATAGCTCTAGTCTGGTTGTGTGGACTGAAAGCCTGCTAGGGGCATTAAATGCTCTTCTAGAGCTCTAGCTCCAGTTTAATGTATAAATAAGGCAGTTCACATCATCCAAGATAGTCCTGCAAGGCAAAGCAAGTGCAGTAAATGAGGGCAACTTGCTTCACAAGCACACACTTGGTCCTGATTTAAGTCCTGATTTAAGTGCAGTGGTAGAAACAAAGATGCTTAGAAGAGAACTGGCATGCAGAGAGAGAAGTTAAAAGATTCATAGTAAAATAAGTTTAAAAATAGATTTTATTATTAAATATAGTATTAGCATTAGGTAAGGTATGCAAATATACACAATTTCAAGATTTAACCCTCTGCCACTATTAGGTCCCTTACAGAAATGGATTTTGGATAAACACTGCAAATGTTTACATAAGAACAATGTCTCTATAAGGTGCATTTTCTCTCTATTAAAAGCCATTTAAAAATTAAGGTCCATGTTAAACTTTAAAGCTTGTCTGTTGCTGTCACCAGTGCTTCTGCTGCATGCATCTCTGTACCTGCTTTTGATGCTTCTGCTGTATTTGTAGCAGTGTAACGTTTGTGGGGATATCAGAAACCTGAGTAAACCATCTTTCAAGAATGGAGACTAAAAAAAGCAGTATTTTTTTTAACTTTTGTAAAAATAACTTCACTGCAATCCTTTTGTCTTTGTTTTTCTGCAGATATTCTTGATTATGATTGTACTGGAAGAAACTTGCCTAAAAAAGACATACACTTTCAGTGAAGGCTATAGCATACTCATGAACTTCCTACTCATATATGGTGAGAGTTTGTCCTAAAAGCCTACTCAAAGATTAAGCTTATCAAGTTAGGAAACAGAAACCCTCCCTACACCTCCCTGTTCAGCTAGAACAGACAAGGTACAAAGAATGAAAATCTTGCTCTTGAGTACATGAAAATCAGCTCCAAGCCAAGCATTAATTTGAAATTATTATCCTGCAAACCCCTACAGCTATCAAGAACCTTCCAGAGTCTCATCAGTCATTTATAGACAGTTTGTAAACAAAAATGAGACTCAATGAATTGAGCCTACTCCAATAATGAAATCACACGACCAGCTGTGGGTCCACCAGAAAGCCTTTTTGGCTTCAGGCAGCACCTATGAAAGCAGAAGGTGCATTGGGAATGAGAAGCTCAGAAAGAGGAGAAAACAGGCCATTAATAGTAACAGTAACAGTATCTCCAAGATTAGTTAGGAGGTTTTTACCTCAGTCCTTCATGTTATTACTAGCCTTACAATAGTAATGTGGGATTAAATATTTCTTATTTCTATACTTCTGCATATACTCTCACTGGCCCTTTTGTTCTAAACCCAAATTTAGTTTAATTATTTATTAAAACCACTATAAAGGTTTATATATAGTTTCACAGGTGTGAATATATATATATATAGCTTTCTATATAGTTTCACAGATGAACTTCTTATTTACTGATGTGGTGAAAAACTCAGTCTGGAAATCACCAGCTACATCCAGCCTCATCTGAATTGTTAGGCATCTACATTCATACTCCTTTCCCAGGCTTAAAGCATTGTACACCTCTCGAATTGTTAAGCCTTATGGTATGCCATAGTGGCACTTTCTTACCTTTTTCTGTTGAAACTGTTCTACCTGCATGATCCTACTAAGTATCCATTAGGTCCTAGATGGATAAAGTTTACACTCTTAAGGAAAAAAAGATAGTTTACTTAGATTATCTTAGGTGAAGTGCAGCTTTGATCCTGGATCCTCTGTATCCCAAGTTGTGATTTTTGGTTCAAAGAAAGAAAACTACCCTCAGCTCCTCATTTTGGTTTGCCTTTGTGATGGTTACAGCACTTCAGGCTTTGAAGGTCTGACAGGTGGGAGCATCCCGCTGGATGCTAGCAAGAAGCACACTCTGCTCTGCTCAGCTCTTCTGTGATATGACATTGTGTATACCCAGTGGGGGCACTTTCCCCAGGCACCTGGGGAATTGCACATTTTGCATTTAAGTTCTTAAAGTGGTAATGAAGGCTGTAATCTTCTCAGTTTAGCCCCAGCACCCTCCTATGGTGAGGATTTTTTGGCAGAAGTATTACAAGACAAGATTTTGAAGGAGAACAAAGTATGGATCTAGTGCTTACTAGAGAGATATTCCTCACCCTTCATCCTACCCCCAGAGAACTCCAACCCTGGTATCATAAAAAGTTTGCAGGATCCTCTTTGGTAGTCTAGTAAGTGTTCAGGGCAGGCTGACATTAGCTGGTGGTCAGAAGGGGAGATGGAGAGAGAGAGGTGATGTTTTCAGGGCAGTGGGATAAGAAGATAATCTTGAAGCAGCATTTTGATTCAACAGAACATTATATTTCTCAAGACCAGTGAAAATACAAAAATATTTCTCATGATCTGGGCAACAGCTTTAGAAATTTTGGGGGGTTGTTACAGCTCTATCTGAAGCATGTTCTGCAGTAGACTCTGTAAGGCCTTAAGCATAAGCCCAAATGTTGGTGTCTAGAGGAAAGTTGAACCAAATGTGATAACTGGATTATGCATGTGAATGACTGGTAGGATAGAGAAAGAAGGCTGTGACGAGGGCTTGGGACAGGGGAGATGAAAACCTATGTTTGATCTTCCCTGATTATGACTCCTGGCAAGGGTGCATCACAGAAACAGCTCAGGACTATAATTTACACAGATGGTAGGAGCTCTGAATAGACAAGCAAAGAAACAGAAGTGGCTTTAGAGGAAAAGGGAAGGAAAGGTGGTCTGAGTGTGATTGTGCTGCTCTGAAACCTGGAAGGAAAGTAACGCAGAGCTTCTAAAGATTATGTCACATAAACAGAGCTGAGGAAGCTAAAGAAAGAAAAGATTTCAAGACCACTAAGGCCACACATGGGCAAATCTTTACCATCTCTGATGGCAGGTCTTACCAGCTCAGGCCCTGCTGCCCTAACCAAAGACACATGGTTTCTTGTCATTTCTGAGTGTGGTCATATTTTTCTGGAAATGGCTTTGTTCACAAAGGTGGCTGACAAAGAGGATAAGAGTGGTTTGGAAAAGGTTCAAGATTTTTGTTGGGAATAGTTCACCAAGAGCAAATAGTATAAGCCAGTGAAGAAAGATGGCTTTGGAAATGGAGTAGGGACACTCTGGACAGCAGTAACACCCTGCATCAAAGAAGTTTAGAGATGGATAGTTGGAGTGGTGGTGAAGGAGGCAGATGGGGTTTCTTTTAGTAAAAGAGAGAAATCTATTATTACCCTGTAAACATGCAAGATGGAAAGGACCAAGGAGGCAGTGGATGAAAAGTTCAAGTTTTCACAAGAAAATGAAGGATGGGACCGGTAATAGATGCAATGGAGAACAAGTGAGGAGATGCTGTTATTACAGCAAGTGGAAGTTCTAGAGGTAAAAGATAGGTTTTCATGTATTGTGAAAGGAAATGAAGTGGGAGAAAGGAGAAGGAAAGTCAGACTGTCTTACTTGTAAAATTTTCCTTTGGAAGAAATTGATGCAATATGCTGTAGAGGGAACAGTGGCGGCAGCTGGAGGGAAGTGATGGTGTGGCTTTAAGCACAGGAGTCAAAAGGAGAAATGGAGCTGAGAAGGTACAAGAGCTGAAGGAGGACAGCTATGAATTTGTAAATATCAGTAAAAATAGATACAGGGCACAACCCAGTAAATTAATATTCACAATGTAATCACTGAAAACTAAGATATTTATCTTCATCCAAAATAAAAATTTCAAGCCATGTAGCTGAGTGTTAAACACAACTTTTCCAGGCTAGAAAAGTGCCTGGTTATGGATGTAACTGATCAGGAGGCAGTTTCCCTCCTTGTGCACAATAAACAAAACTCCATCAAATGAAAGGTACTTTAGTCACTTTCTAATTTTCCTAAAGTAACAAGTTTATCCACAGAAATCTGTGATTATAATCTGTGGTTTAGTCTGTGTTTATTATCTACTAGGTATGTGAAGTGGAGCCATATGTAGTGATAATGCTTGGCTCAAAAAAATATTACTAAACATAATACTTCATGAAAGGGGAAGCACTACATGCTATCATGCTAATAAGTGTATAGTTTTAATGTTTATATTAGGACTGTATTTGTGGAGATTTTGCTGAATAACCCATAGTAGAGAATTTAATTTCTTCAGAACTGAATTTATCATATTATATCAACAATGTCCAATGTATTACTATTATTGTATGGAATAATAGAGGAGGCTTTCTTTTCCCTTCAATTTTCACATCTTATGAAAATACTGTGAAGAGAAAAAAATGTGAAGTATGTTGTTAGGACTTTTGACAGCTTGTCCAGCTGAGGATATTTATTTGCCTTGCCAGCAAATGCTATTCCAAATTATCACAAGGATCTCACTCTGCTGCCCTCTTCCTCAGATTGGATTTGACTCCCCTGTCTGGTACCCACAGAAATGCCGTCAGACTTCACCTGGAAAGGCTGTGCTGTAAATGTGATAACATTTTAATCTGTACCACAGCACCAGTGGATTTCCAGCCCTCTTTTCAATAAGATAACATGTATGGTGCAAACATCCTTGCGTCTCTCCAAAAGTGGGCAAAGATTGTACCACCTTCCTCTTGTATTTGGCTTGTGACTTTTATGGCAGAAACGAGCCCAAATAACCCAGACCTTTTTGGCCTGTTGTTGATCACAGAGCACACAGTCCAATTCAGTACATGCCAGCAGCATGTTGGCTCATTTCTGCTGGGAGATCAATGTACAAGATCAAGTGCTACAGCAGCTTGCTCTGCTCCTTCTACAGCTGCACCAGTGCTTTCAAACCACAGGAACCACAGGTGGGGCAAATCTGAAATGGCAACATATCTCCACCCCTGTGGGAGAAGGAGGCCAGGTTTCTAAGCAGGTGTTCGTGCATTTTCCATATCATTCTAGTGTCTCCAGCAGCAAAGAGATATAAAAGTTCCTGGATCCATCAGCAATCACAGCTCAGATTGCTAGATGAGTCGAACAGTCTTAGGCTACATAGGGACACCTTGGAGCACCCTTGTCCTATGTCAGAGGAACTGGCTGTGCACCAGACCTCTTCCCTCTCTGACCAAGACAGCAGAGCCTGGGCTCTGCCCTCTTCATTACCTCAGGCTGGACATCACCAAAGGGTAAAGACACTCACTGCTCCAGGCTCTGCTCCCTGATGCTGAGAAGCATTCTGAAGACATATGTTTTGCATCATCTTCTGCTTCTGCACTGGGTGGGCCAGTGCAAGAACTGTCTTTCAGCATTATAGAGACTAAATTCCCCATCTATTTTCTTCTGTATCTTTTTACAAGCAGCCACTTGTAAGATATCCAGCTGCATTTGAACATAACACATACAAATTATCTAGATCCCCAGTAAAATTAATCACTTTGCAAGTAGAGGGACTGAAGGAGGTGATTGCCTAGAAATTTGTATCTTCTAGATCCTTTACCACTTCAGTGTCCTGCATTCCCCTCCTCCATCACATTTGTTTATCCCTTACATGTTGGACTTGGCAAAGCTCACATGCCTGAGCTGAAGATACATCTCAGCTTCCTCCTGACTCCGGAGTAATGTTATGGTGAGCTTTCTTAATCAAAAGCCTTCTAGAAATATAATGTATTCAAACCTCAGCCTCTCTGCCAAATGCAGTTGAATGTGGCAAATAGGTTTAGAAATTGCTAGCAAAGAAAAGAGGGAAACACATGTACAGATAGGCACAGAAAGACACATGCTGCAATTTCAAAAACTTCATGTCTGCAAGGGACCAGATAGGAAATGACTCAGTCTATGCTAAGGGAAGGTGTGACCTCTCCACTGTATAGCTCCATTCCTGGGGCAGAGATGAACAGGGAATGGAAAAGACACATCTTCAAAACGGAGACGAGACAAGGCCACGCCACCAACGTGGGAGGAGGGAGAGGTGTCAAAGGGCTGTTGGCGGTGTGACTGCTCACTGTCCTGGCTGGGCTGGGGACAGGTTTGCATCCTCTGTCCCCCAGCTAGGCTGACACAGATGGACAGGAGGAAAGTCAGGGTTGGGTAAGTCTATACGAGCCCTTCTCTTGACAAGCCTCACTTCTGTATGACCGTAGAATGCCAATCAGAGGCAGAAGATCTGATTTCTAGCTGTGGCTCTGCCTCTCCCATTTGTTTGCCCTGCCTGCTTCTCCTTTGTCTCCCTGGGTCATTTAAGCTGGAGTTTCTGCAGCACCTAAACCAGAGATACCCTCATCTTATCTAGCACCTCTAGATGACACTGCAATACAAATGAAAAAGAGAAATTCAGTCTCAACAAAACACATGTCCTTTTCATATTTATTAATAATTAATATTGACTTTGCTTTTTATTATTTTAAAGGTTTTGTCAAAACAGAAATAATTGTTGCTGATTATTATTTATTTAAGTGATGACAACATGATTAATAATACTTCAGGATGGGAAGAAGTCACGCTAAACAACCTAGAATGGGAACATATTATCTCTGTTGGTGGCAAAGCTCATAATGCACAGGCATTGGAAAAATGATAACCCACCTGTAGAGGAAGAATGATTAAAACCAAAGATGGATGGAGCAGCACACAGATAAAGGAGATCAATACTTGGGATATAAAACAACTTAAGAGCCTGGGTCCATGCACTTGCTCTGACATGAGTTCACTTTCTGAAGTGAGGCTGATGTACCTGTTATGCACTTGTCCACCAAAGTGGATTCAGGATCTGCCTGTGGAGGAACAACCACCCACAGACAAATTCTTCCTTGGTAGACCCCGACTACTTTATCAAAACTAAATTCAGACAGCGATATCTGTATTTAAACAGTTACTGAATACTTTTAACAAAACTGAAGTCTGTTGCTCCCATACATTTTTCCCATTACCGCAAGCATCTTTCAGTGGCTGGCTTTCTGGCCATAGCAGCCAATGCTAAAAGCCCAATATTTTTGCTTGGTTCTACAGTCTGAGACTACTCTGCTTCCTTCATCTCATTTCCATCTTGTAACAGGAACAGAAAATCACAGAGCTGGACATAATGTTTCCTCAAGAAAAATTGTTGCTTTTTTCCCCAAGGAAATTGAAATTCCTAGGATTTTGACTATGAAATTTCACTGTGTTGCCTTACACAGTCAGTTCTTCAGCTATGTCGTGCTTGTACTCTTACTGCATTTCTCATAGCACCTGACATCTTTCCCCCTTTTCAGAAGAGTATGCTGTGGAGGCAAGGTCAGTTGTGAGCCTGGCCCATACAGAAGAACAGAAGCATAAAGGGGTGGGACATGATTCTAATGTTTCTCAAAACTCCTTGGTTTTCACTTGTAAGATTGTCATGTTTTGACTTGCTTGCTTTTGCAAGTCCAGTTTTACATGTCTGCAAGAAGCGCTTTAAATGAGACATTTCTAGATTTTTAATCAAACTGTTGTCATACAGCTTGGGAGAGAAAATTTCCACACAGTCACAAATTCTTTCGCTGTTTCTTCTCATTTAATTGCATGAGAAGAGCTATTGAGTTGAGATTGTGTTCGCCTTTTGGTTATGAATGCATGGATTAGAAATACAGTTTACAGCAGTGGTCATGTCAAAGAATTTTTCCTTGCATTCTCTTTGTGTTTCTTCTGTAAAAGATTTCTGTATGTTTCTTCCAGAGATTTTTCATGGTAATTAGGCCTAATTCTTTAATTGCCTCCCCCTCCATCCCTAAAAATGCTGCTGCTTCCTAGTGATTCTGGATATAACATATGTTGCCGGATATAAACAGGGGGGCCTATTAACACGGTAATAAATTTGCACGCTCTATAAATTCTTACATCATTCATAATCTAAAATAAAAGATGAGAACGAAATGCTTTGATTTGTTGCCTTTGGACTGACCTTCAACATGTAGATTTATATGGCAGAAAACAGTTTTTTAAACTCTCCATTTCTTTAGGCTGGAGGAAAAAAAGAGCTTTTTATAATTTTTTTAATGGAGTACAGTTGGTCCATCAAGTTTCAGTTTCATTTTGAAATGAGCCCTGGGAGAATGTGTCGTAAATGGCAACATATTCAGCAGCATGAACTCAAGATGATATCAGCTTGTAATGGTGTTCTGTTGCCAGTGACTTCTACCAGCTCCGTTTTTAAAAAAATGAAAGTTAGAAGAAATGGGTTAGAATTCTGTTTATCACCCATTCCTTCATAGGAGCAGAATACGAACTATTATCTTCCTTCCTCATCTTTGATGCCTTCTTTATTGAAAATTCTCAGGCAAGGATTGTGCTGGTGTATTTACTGTTGACCTCAGACAGCAGTTACATGATTTCCTTGCTGCCTAAAGAAAATACAAAGCTGCAAAGGACATGTATTTTGATTGACAAGTAATAGGTACATCTGTCTTCAGACTTCTAGATTCTTAAAGATACTGCTGAATAAACCATGCAGTTGCGATCTTGCAATAAACATAATTCATCCTCCCACCCCCAACACATTCCATTTTAAAACAACAGTATTAATAAAATGATGACAACATATATTATGGGACAGATTCATAGACAATGTAAATCAGTACAAATCATCTGAAAACAATGGGCGCATTTCTGTCTGCTAAAATATATCCCTTTTATCTCAGCTATGTTAGGCAATTTGTTAGAATATGTGATAAAATGTGTCTAAACGGTACAGGTAGGGTAGGAACATGGTAGTGATTTGACAAAGCAGACCCCGAGAGAAGGTGCATTTTTCACGACATCAGAACTTAGTTCCCTTGATGAAGATAACAGATAGGTTTGCTCTGTATAATCCTGTACGTAATTATCTTCCACACAAAACCCCTGCCTAATTTCTTTCTGTTGCTATGCATCATTATCTTAAATATTTTTGTAACCATTTCATTACCATTTCCATCCCACTGCTCATTCTTTTATCTCAATTGTTTTGTCTGACATCATCAAACTGAGTATTAATCTCAGGCTCTGTACAGCCTTTAATAACTACCCTGGTGTCAGAAACCACATCTGTAATAAATATACCCAATCTGATGTATTGTTAAACGTTGAGAAGCTACCCTGGTGTCTGCAGCTTCCGCAGAGAAGTAGAGGAGCCTGCATTGTTCCGAGCAAACATCTCCGAGAACCGGTTATGGGGTTTACTTGCTGACATTTAGAAATAATGGAGTTGTTTACTCAGTGTCTTTTTTTTCTCTCTGAGCAAATAAGCGTAAAAGATCCTGTTAGGGTTTTGTTTCCAGGATGACATTCTGGGATTTTTCTCCCCCTCCTTTTTTTTTCCTTTTTTTTTTTTCCTTTTCTGAAAGTGAAAGTTTATTATTTTTATTGATCAGCCAATTAGAAAAACTGGTGGCTGCTTACCTGTTAGAATGGAAAGATTCGATTACAGAGCCTCAGGAGCAAGCTCTGGCTGAGTCCTGCTCTAAAGAGACATGAAAGGATACAGTGGCAGTTAAGTCTCCTGGCACATGAAGGAGTGTAAACCATTGATCACTATACGAAATGCTGAAAACTGAAAAGGAATCCAATTTATTCTAAATAAAACTACTCTGTTCTCCAGTGACAGATTCCAGAGTCAGACACTGGAGAGGAACTGACAGCAGATGTTTTAGAGCCAAGACACAGAGAGGCTGAGTAATAGTATAGAAAAGAAATTGCTTTGAACTTCACCCCTGCTTTAAATACTTCAAATCAATAGGGTCACAGAGCTCTTTAATAGAGTGATGAGGTCTTGCCCCAGCAGATCTTCACAGTGACAAGTTGATGTGCTTCCTAGCAGCAGGGTCATAAAAATTTCAGGCTTCCCTCTGAAAGGGGGCTTTGTATTAGCGGGGTCCATTTGGAGTAACTCCCTTGTATGGCCACTCTCAAAAGCTGAGTCCTAATAGTCTACATCTAAATGGGACTGACCTCATGAATTACCTCAAGAAACTTAATCTATAAACTGGCTTCTTCTTATGCAGACTGATGAATTCTTGTTTATTCCTAAATGGCTGTCACAAAACCTATTCATCAAACTCTTAACGGGGGAGAGAGTCTCACATAATCCTGCTTCAAGTGCGGCACCATTAAATAATCATTAGACTTCATTGCTGGTCTTGAGACCCACTCCAAATCCACAAAGCAAGCTTTTTACCATTCATCAGAACTGCATTTAGATGAGATTTTGACCTGATAAAAAAGAGTGTTTTTTGTCACTATCAGTTTCATGGCTGTGCTCTTTCTTCTTTCAGAAGCTGTGGTTTATTTTTTTTCCCTTTCCTTAACAAAAGTAAAAGAAAATAAAGGCAGATGGCCAACTCTTTCCAATATCCGTTTGCTTTATTTGAGCAGTTTAATGTAGTGAAACAGAGTGAAATGTTGCTACTTGCTAAATGGTAAACAACGCCATTACCCAGAATTCAGCAGCAGACTGATACAAAACAGGGTGCTGGTGATTAATTAAACTGTTGTTGTAATTGTAATGCATGATACATAATAGATAGTGTGCTGTGTATTTTAAAAGCTGCAAATTAGCAAATAATAACTTCCTTACATAGCACATCTCTATTCCACACTGTTAATGCATAAATAATCAAAAATAAAAGGTCATTACTGCTATCTAATAAAAGGAATGTCTTTTGATTTTCCTTACCCTGTAACCATGTGCTGGAGGAGTTGCACATTGTGGGGCAGGAGATCACATATCCCTGCAGAAAAAATTGTGGGCCTTTTTTGCACCTGTCTCTCTTGGATACAAATGCACCATATTCATTATTAATCACTAACAATTAGAATGATCAGCCTGAGCTGCAAAATTTCAGGATCTGGTTCAGAGCTGTTATAATCCCAATTACAATCTTCTCCCTCAAAAGAGCAAAGTTCGTGTTCTGCAAATAACTGCAAGTGAATGCTCTCATTCATGTGGCGAATTCAAGCGTGGCTCCCACAGAGAGGTAGATGGAGGTTACTTTCCCTATTCTCTGTGAAACTGAAGCATGTACCTTACTTCAAGACTGATAGTGTCACTTATTATAACAGGACAATGCTTGTCTTGAAGTTTAACCATGTGCCTGAATGCCCAGCCAAACCTGGCCTAAATCTCTGTCGCGTATCAGGTTTGAACTGATAATAAAACAAGCTTAGCCTGCTGATATTTTTGCTCAGTTTACTCAGTATCTGTCAACCAGGTCAGGAAGCTCTAACTTTGAAGGTTTTCTCACTCACCACCAAAGACTTGAGACCTGCTCCCTTGGGAGTGAGCATCTCTGCTGGGGGCTCTGAGCTGCAGTCTCACTTCCATGAACCACATTTATGGTACCAGTCTTCCCCATGCAGTGTACAGACCAATGTAAACTAAGCATGACCGACCACTGCAAAACTTCCCAGGGGCAAAGTTTTCCTTTCAAACTCTCAGGGCTCCTCTGTCCAGGTGGCCCTCTTTCACCTCTGGGGCTGCAGATGTTGCTCTTGTATGGTGCTGTATCTACTGCTGGGAATCATCCAATGGCAGAATTGTCCCATACTGGTGATACGGTTGCTGACAAGCTGACTGTTAATGATAATTAATCAAATAGAATACTTTGCCATTTAATTTTACTCTCAATGATTTATAGATAAAAGAAATAGTTAAAAAATTCCCTAAAAATACAAAATACTCAACCCAAATAGGGCCTCTTATGCTGTTCTTACCTTCAAGTAACTGGCAAGAGTCCGATGCATTATTTTTCCTCTCTGATCAGGCTTTTCTTTTTTTCCTATTACATGTCTTCAGGTGTCCAATCCACATGCTTCTGTGAGTGCTTAGTTTCTGCTCAGCTGTTGATTAGTAAGAGGGAGGAGATGGTTGAGCGGAGATTGTGAAGGATAGAGGAGAGAAATGAAGTACAACTGCTGCCTGTGTTTACAGAATGAGGTTCACAGGATTATGTGTCTCAGAAATTTAATAAGATTCTGTGAGTATGTGGTGTACTGCACTGTCTTGTGTGCATAAGAGATGCGCATAGGTCTTGACATTCATATTTATTTCTACAGGATTCTGAAATGGCATGATTTTAAATATAGCATAAAGTCCAAGGATAGTAATAAGGATGGAGGATGATAGTGGAGCCTGATGCCTTAATTAATGCAAAGGCTAACCCTGATTTTGAGAAATGGGAAGTTCTTCTGCCTACACCCATGCTGCTGCCATCCTCTACTGTGTGGAGAGGTGTGAATTCTTGGCCGGAATGCAAAGAAATTGTGCAGCCTTAGTCTGGCTGCACGCTGCTGTTAGAGGGTAGAATAAATATCCATCTGCCACCTTTTTATATCCTCCCTGCCGTTTCCGTGATCTAAGGATGTGTTGTTTACCCATGCTGTTTAGTCTCTTTTTCCTTCAACTCTTTCTTTGATTCCCTCTGTGAGGGATGTGGAAATGCCTGTAATATCTTTTATGAATATTATATGTTCCATCTGCTTTTTGGAGTGCTATTGCATTGCTTACAATATTACAAGGGGTTAATTTTATGGAATGTTCACAGCTCTTACCAAAGGAAACAACAGGTTGGGATAGTAGACCTGGTGATCAATTTGCTGAACAGGCAATGCAGGCAATATCTTTATGTTTTACCTTATTTACTGAGAAATTTTGCTTTGGGTCTGAAGTATTAAGGATAATGTGGTGGAAAACCAAGCTGTGTAACAGGAGAAAAAAAATAAAAATCTGGGAATAGGGAACTAGAAACCAGCTGAATTCCAGTTTGAGGACTCAGGGGCAACATTTGCCACGATCCATGTCCACCTCTGCCTCCTTCAGTGCAAGGAGCCACCTGAGGTGCAGATCGTCTTTGCAGGACTCCAACTTTGTATTAAAATCAAAACATTAAATCCACCTCATTATCCTGTTCTTCAGTTTTCTGCTTTGGTGACTTGGTGCCCTCCTGTTTCTCTTCCTAACATACTGAGGTTTTTTTCCTGTTTCCAGCACTTCTTACATTCTCATCCAGTTTCCTACTGCTCCTCAAACCCAAAACCTTTCAAAAGTATTACTTGAGTATTTGTCCAGTTTCTTGACTTGTCTCTCTCCTTCTGTACAAGTCATAGTTTAGGTTACACAGTACTGTAAGGAGAACCTGCATTAGCCTACCACTACCGAATTTGCTTTGAATTTAGTTTGTCATAAGCTTAGGTTAGTCAGTGTTTTCTTAGCATTTTGCTTTCTCATCTGTGATTTGGATTGACTGTAGATTTTCAGTTTGACTTTTACATGCTTCTGACTCATTAAACTAAATTGTACATATATACATATCCATGCCTGTAGATCACAAGCTTGCTGCTTGTTTTACAATCAAAGACCTGCTATGAGAGTCTGGTTTTGCTCAACTAGTGCTAAACAGTGAGTTGTATGCAATTAAAAGTGTTATTTCTTCGTCGCTAAAAAACTATTGACATAGTCTCTTTTAATCACCTTTATGTACCACATCTTAAAGACGTGCAAAAGCCTGTCTTGAGGCACCTATCAGGTTGCATCATGCTTGATGTGCTGAAGTGATTTAGGGAGTGGATAATAAGACACATTATTTTACCAACAAAAGCACTGGTTTGCTCAGGTGTATGTGGCAGCTGTAGGAACACTGTTTGACTCTGAGTATGGAAATCAAAATGGTGCTGACCCCACAAGGCGTTATCTATGCAGGACTCTGCTTTGCAGGCAAGGGTGAAAATAAAGACATGTTTCCAGGTCCATGAAAAGTGCTTGTGAAAAAACCTGACTAGACTAATATTTACTGTACAGGAAAACTGTAGAAAATGAACAGAAAGCCTTAGTTTGATCTCTTAAAAAATTACTGAGAACTGCTTATGCTTTCTTTTGACCTCTATCAACCTTATAAGGTACTTTCAAGGCCATATAGGCTTCTCCAGTGCAATATCCTCAAAAGTCTTGATGGATTCCTCACTTGCCTATATAGTGGCTTTAGCATCTCTAGTTTCTCTAGCTCTGGCTTCTCTCCCTCACTCTGTTCTACTCTTTTAATTAAGAACTGTTTTGCTCATTAAATGCTGGTTTTGTTTTGTATTGTTTTAAATTTAGTAGGTTATTCCCAATGGCATTAACCCTTGCTTTCCCTGATTTATTTGAGTTTTTTCTTTCATAACTGTCTTAAGTATGGTCCATTGTCAGGAAGGTATTACTGCCTATCCAGGGAGTAATCTTCAATTCTACACCCAGAGTGCTAAATTCGTCTTGGGGATTCTCAGCATCACTTATCAGAGCTAATGACCTGCTGGCAACAGGATGTCAGTTCCATGCTGTGTGTATTTTTAATGGACATCTCAATCTCACATCACCTCAGAGGAAGGGGCAGGGAAAAATGTCTAAAAGTAATTATTTATATTAAATGCAAGGAAGGTTTTGTTTGGTGAAATACCTATTAGATAACTGGATTTTCAGGATGTTGTTATGTGAATAAAGTTTGCATGCACTTATGAAGACTTTCTCTAGTGTTACATATTACTTACCGGATAGTAAAGTTAAGGACAGATTAGAGAACAGCTGAACTTTTGTTTTTTAACAGTGAGAAAGAAAAAGGAGTTTCATACATCTTATTTAGTACTGGACTCTTGTGTTCAGGTCACTGTCACTTGTTAATACAAGCTCACGAAAAAAGTTTATTAAAGTAAAGAATGCAAGGAAGAATGAAGTGGAAAATATTATATTCAATCCCTAGCCAATCTGAAGTGACTAAATGCCCAGATGATACCAGTCTTAGTCAAAGTGTCATGAGAAACAGCTGCTTGACCATGCTGATTTCATACTGAGAATTCCTGAGATTCCTGCAGTATTAGAGATTTTCACATGGTATGGTATTGTGGTAAGAATACTGCTTTATTAACCATCTTAGTAGTTTTGTGTTATGCTTGTTATGCTGGAAGAAATGTAGTTCCTCTGTTTTCATCATACCTGGTACTTTCCTGTCTAGATAAAATTCAGCAAAAGTGTAAGTGCCCTAAAAGGCTGGTAGCCTGTGAAACCTGAAGGAGGGTACAGGGTCATCACTTTCTCTATGGACAACCTGGTGGGTAATTATGGAGATCTTTTCTCCTTCACTGAGGACACAGAGGCTTTTAAAAGGCCTTTTCCCCTGATTTTGCTCAGCTGTCATGCTGGTTTTTAGATGAGTCATAAATGATGCCACAGGAGGGAAGAAGCTAAAATTCCTGGCATGAACATCTTTATGCTCATGGCAGAGTGTGACCATCTAAGGAATAACAAAGTTGTGAAGTCTTTGTTTAAGGATGAGGAGAGAAAGAGGGACCTCTTAGCATAATGACAAAGCCAAATGCAGCACAAATGTTTATCAAATCAAATAGTTTAGATCATAAGATCTGACATCAACACCCGTAAAACTGAATTTTTCTTGCTGTGAACAGTCTGCTTTGTCATTCAGATGGCTCCATCAGTTGTATTTGGACATCATGTGCACTTCCTTGTGAAGGGGTCAGCAATATCTAGGTGTGAAGTCTGGATTTTGACTTCCTGGATGGCTTCATGTCACAGCTTTTGTGTTAGCTCTGTGGATTGCCACTGTCCCTGGAGGCAGGGAGACAAGTGGAATGTTGACAATTGAAATTTAAATAACTGTTGTCATCAGATCTCTTTTCTGGGGTGAAGGGTAGAGATTATTGGGGACTTACGTGTTTGGACAAGGGTCAAAATCTGCATCAGTTTTGTTTGCCACAGAGCTCTGCATAACGTAAGTAAAAACATGAGTAAAACATGTCCAATATGATTTTACTGGAAATGTCAGACTTAGCTGATCTTAAAGTATTTTTGACAAGTCAGTGCCTCTTTGTAGTACTAGATGGAACTTGCTTTGAAGTGAGTTTGCTGCTTTTTTATACTGCAAAAGCTCAAAGGTCAGTAGATTTATCCGCTCTAAGGTCTCTGTGGAGAGGTCAGCTCAAAGCTTCACTCTGTTTTACTCCTCATTCAATGAACACGGAGTGACTACAGAGGTTAGTTAGGAGATAGGATTACAGAGTCTGCAGTGTGGAGAAGGTGAGCCTCTCAATGTCTCTATTATGGTGAATTCCGTGTGAACAAATGACCCAATTCATGAGCAACCCGACTTCAGTGAGAACACAGTGGTCAAAACAGAAGTCATCCAGAATTTTATCTGTACTATTAATCAGTGGTATAAAAGTATTATCTACTGTCAGCTTTTCAGGACTTAGGGGGTCTAAAGTCATATAAGTTAGACCTGTAGTGTCTGAGAAACTGGATAACCAAGAAAGACTTTGTACTGAAAATTGTATTTCTGTCTCTGTGTTTTTTCATGTGAGCATAACCTTTTGTTTTGGGTATGAATCCTCTTCTACTTATCCATGTTACTCTGAGATCAGACAACTGCAATGCGTTCTACTTGCAGCTATTCCTAGAGGGAATTTAAAAGCGCTAGCTATCCCACTTATCAAAGGCAGGGAACATTTAACACCACTGTGCCATGAACCGCAGCAATTCCCTGTGGTGTCCTGTGTAGGATTCAAGGTGATGGCATTGACCTTTATAAACCTAGATGGTCTGGCCCAGCTTATTAGCACCTTCTCTCCATGCAATACTCCACAGCTGTAATGGGGAAAGGTTCAAACTGAAAATGTTATGTGATAATGCTTTGATTGTATGAAAACCAGGACCTTTTTTCTGCAAATTCTTCCAAGTATATTAGGTTTTGAGGGACATTATGAAAAGGACTGTAACAAGGGGTTGATGGATTGTTCATCAGTATGGAATAACACATTGTGAAAACATATTTCTTCATGACTTTGCCTGTTGCTGACAAGAGATTTCATTTGACTTTGATTGAGTTCAGAACATTAGCTCACTGGCTCAGCAATTCATTCAGGAGAACGTAATTTTAGTTGCAGCACTGAAACAGCAGCTATGTAAGCACTATACTGCTATCTAAAGACCAGACACTAAAGGCAACCTGCTTCCAAACCTCTGTTTAGTTCCTAACACAGGACCTATTTTCTAGACTTTGTGGTAGTGTTAGTATGCCTGGGGCAATGGCTAGTGAAGGTAAGCTCAGCTGCTGAGTTGCACTGATCTTCCTCAGGAAACCTGGCTGTCAAAGAACATTGTCATCTCCAAGAGGATGCATAAATGCAGGGTAACAAGGAGAAAAAAAATGATTGGATACCTGTTGTAGGAGCAAGTAATTTAATTGCTTATGAACAAGCACTTTAAAAAAATAAATTAATTATTCCATTTCACAAGTGTTATAAATTAGACATTTGTAACTCTTGAGTTTTAAAGAAAAATTATCTAGACTTGCCCACAGGAAATTTTGCATTCTTTTCTGCCATTCTCACTGATCACTTCTGAAGCTGGGTGCTCATGTAATCTGGTGCATCAGTCACAGCATGGAAGGAGGTTTCAGACACATGCTGGGTGAGGCTTGTCAGAAGAGAGCAGAGCAGCTCTCAATCACTCTAAGGTATGGCAGTATGGTTTCTCTCCATATGTAAGTTCTCTTAAGAGAGAGCAGCATAACACAAAGGCACAGCTATGCCTTATATGTAAGTGTTAGAAAAGGATATACATTGGACTACAACTGGTTTTAACATCCTTCACATGTGGACTCTGTGTGAGGTTGAGAGTGGCAAAACACGGCAATGGGGAAGCAGAGGAAGGATTTATCTGAGACCTGGAAACCTGGTTAAGGAGGTTTGCTCTGTATGAGCAAGGGGTGTTAGACTCTATGCCACATCCAGTAAATCTGTGATAGTGCTTTGTAAACCAGACTACCATGAATCAGAAAAGGGAGGGAAAAGGTAAAGGTACAATCTGAATAGAATTGCTAATCCCACATGATTCCTGTTTTGTTTCTGGATATTAAAGGTCTTTGACCTACATAGTAAGAGCTTATGTGCCTAGACAAAAGAAAAATTGCACAGAGCTTTCAAGTTACTTAAGTTTATCTGAGTAGCAACAACTCCTGAAGGAATGACAGAAACGGTTTTTTCCTTCCTCCCTTCCCTTGTTTATAGCCCTGACCTGCACTTCTTCAGCACTTCAAACAAAGACAGAAACTCTGTATTTGATCTGCCTGGGTTTTATTATTCTAGGTTCCTTGTGTGAAAGCAGAATCTTTTCAGATTGCTCTTATCTATGTTGGCTTGTAGAAATGTTAAACCTCAGAGCCCTAAGATCCCACACACTATCAGAGCAACTATCATAGCACACATTGGCCTCCCAAGATATAAACAAGGCTTCCAGTATCAAAAAGGTAATAAAATACAGAGAATTTTAAGATCTTTTGATAGTTTTGTAGTGAATAACTTCTCTCTGAAATGTCCTAGATGGTGTTGCTCGGATAGGCATGAGATTGAGAAAGTATTATAATACAATTCCTAAACTTTTTTTAAATAATAATATTTTATCAGTGCACTGAATTTCTAGAGCAATTTCTCTTGTGTATTAAAACAGACATACCTGGAAATGTGTCCTAATATATTAAGCACAGCACTGGTTTACAGCATCAGTGAGTACCTAAAGAGTGAAGGATTTAAATCAGTGGCTAGAATAAATGGAACAAATATACCAGCGCTCTGGTACCTTTCTGTCTTTGCTGAGCACCCAGGTCTGATGTTATCCAGATGAGCTCAAGGCTCAAATCATGTAAAGCCCTATCTTCTCTGCTGTGATTTTACTGTTCACCTAGTAAGCTGTCATCACTGTTAGGGTAGAGGCCTGGATTCAGTCTGTCATTAAGCACCCAAAATACAGCTCACCCTCATGAGCTGCCTGTCCCTCTTAAGATCAGAGAGGAAACCTAGGTACCCACCTGTTGGCTGGATGCAGTTTTTCATCCTACTCATCAAGGAACTGCCTCTCCATCAGATGCAAACCTTTCTTAACCCCCTTCTCTTTCCTTAGCCTTCCTTTTGTGTGATTGCCACAAAATGTAGCCCATGAGATGTACAGTAAAACCCACATGGATATGATGCTAGGAAAGCATATGTGCACACTATGCAGAATGTGATGTACGTAATGGAGTGGAGAAGATGCAAAGGGAATGGGTCCAAGACAGTGTACCCCACAGACGGTGGATGCTACCTATCATGTTGTGATACCCACTCACATACAGATGAGTTGTCTTTGCTATCCTAGTCCTTCTGTCCCGGCTGCTGGAAAGGAAAGGTGCAGAACCAGAACTGCCCATGGCTTTTTTGCTCTTCAAAGAAGAGACACAAAGGTTGCACTGACCTTTAACTGAAACCAGTGTCCTCCATAGGACAAAGCTTTAGTCCTGAGTTGCTCTAAACTATTCAGTTCAGCAGGCAACCACTAGCCAATGGGCTAGACACTGCCTTTATTCTGGGCTCCGGTGGTCCAGACTCACTGTCCCAGCTGAGGTCTCTGTGCCTGGGCAGTGGGGATGTCAAAGATGCTGCCTGATCACATCAGTTAGTGAGAACATGGACTTCTTGGGGTCTGTCAACAGGGAAATGTCTCCATTGCTGAAGTATCACTGTTACAGAAAGACATTAGTATCCCAATTAAGTATATGGTGCCTATAGTTTTTGACAAAAAAACCCCACCTAAGTATAGTCCTGGCTGCGATAGTTTAAAACAAGAAGGAAAACCGACCAAAAATGTACACTATGTTCCTGGGAGAGGGAAGCAGTAGTCCTTATGACCAATAGGTTTCCTGACATGCGGCATGTATGTGAACTCATACATCCCCATATAAGCATGAGCACAGAAGTCATACATACAAAGGAGGTTGTTTCACCTTGCCCTTCACTAAGTGATTTTAGTTTGGTTTTGTTTCAGTTCCCTTGTTACCTGAAAATCAGTCTGCTGAAATGCCAGCAGTTGCTCCAGCTAGTACACAATTGCCAACCAATTTTTAGAGGAATAATGAGGGTCTCTGCTGGCCCAGGACCGGAGAGGCATTGCTCTGCTGGCAAAGTGGCAGCCCTTTCTGCTGTGACCAGGAGCTCACCACTCACCCCTCATGAGCCCCTCACCCACCTCCCAGCTCTGGGGCTGTGCAGGAGCTTCTGCCAGGCAGGGCATCCCCAACACCTCAGGACGGTTTGCTTTGCCCCTGCTGTCTCCCCACATATTATTGGTACCTGAGATTTCCCTTTCCCTGTTGGTCCTTATGAGGTCCTCTGTCCTGCAGGAAAGCCTTGGGGAAAAGGGATGTTGCTTCTTAAGAGTGAATCTGGGATTGGAGTGTAAGCGCCCCCATCTCTCTCCCTTCCTTCTCCTGTGCTCTGCTGTGAGAGTTGCCCACAAAACAGATTTATGTAGATAGCAGGTAAAGCTCTGGTCTCCATCTCATTGATGTAGCTGCATTTAGAATCAGAATCAGGTCTGACAGCTTTTTTTAGAAGAAAGAAGTACATATTTCTCCTCCATCATGAAACTTCCTGGAGGAGATTTTGTTATGGTACGATCCAAGTCCTGCTATTTGGCACAGCAAGTAATTATTGTACAGTTACTGATTTTCTGACTCACCCCTTTGCAGATCAGTTCTGCTTCTTCGGATTCATTACAAGCCTCAAGGAGCTGAGCAGAAAAACAGCATGTCCCACCTTCACATGTCAGATAGTAAAGCTTAGTCATGCAGCTTAAAATAAAGTAAGCAAGGGGCAGATGGCAAAAAGGACAAAATGTGGCTTATTTAATCTGCCTGTGTTTGCAAGGAAGTAATTGTCTTCTAGGCTCCAGAAAACAGAGTGCTACCAGAAGACAAACAATGAAGCCTCTCTTTCCAGGGCACATATGACACTATTTGTATAGCTTCAACGGGAGCTTGCAGTTAATTCAGGGCTTTCAATAAAATTTACATTCACCATATGTAGAGGATAAAACACCTTCTTCGAATTGGGAAGCTGAATTGACCAGCTTCCCCTCCCTCATGTGATCAGTTCACCCAGAGAAACTGTAATCCTCTTTTGAGCCATACAGTAAAAATGTCTTTAACAAAACAGCCTTTCCAACATAAAACTATTACGTGAGGAAACACAGCACTAAGTGGTACAATAGCTTGAAACACATAATACTGTCAGAAACAATGACTATAGGCTTGACAGTTTCAATCAAACTGATACCAATTTAAAGCTTTTAGTAAGTGCAATCATTAATGTATGCAGAGCTGTTAAGTAGTGAGTCAGAGTAACTGAGCTACATTTTGTTTTGTAATGAAGAACCATGAAAGAACAGCTCAAATACTGGAAGTACAGTTCCTGATTAGGTATTTAGTTTGTCAAGTAACTTCAAAGTTTTATTCAGTTACTTTTTGTGTCTACAGCACAGTTCTGCATGGGGTGAAGGGATCCCTTTCTTGCCTCCAACAACTGGGATACATTTTAAACCTACCATGCCACTGGTGAGAGGACCAGCTCCTGAGCAGAAATAAGGAGATGGACAGCCTGAATCAAACTCCATGTAAGAGGAATTCATACATTCCAAGTGCTCTGAAAAGTTTTAGCTTTTAGATTTTTTAAATAGGGAGCATGTCCTGATGATGCCAAAGCCGTCAATGTGTTATTTAACACCCTTTGGAGAGCCAGAGAGGACCTGGCTTACTCTAGAGGGTACTGTAGCTGCGAGGCACTCATAACCAGAGAAGGTGGAAATGTGATGATCCCTACAAATTTGTTGTGCATCCCTGTATTTCCAAATTTGAAGTGCAGTAATTTCTAGGAGTCTTCATAAAACAGAGAAGGAGGTGCAGGGAAGACAGCTGCAATCATTAGGAAGAAGGAGCATTGACCTTATGAAGAGAGACTGGAGCTCAAACTCTTGCAGAGGAAAAGGCTGATGACAGGGGAAAGTGCTCCAGGAGTATAAACTCATGAAAATGGCAGATGAGCTCACAGCAGCTTTTTCATCCACCAGTTTGCAGGCACTCAGTAACACTAATAGGAGATCAGTATTAAAAAAGACAGAAGTAAATTCTGGGTAAGGTTGTAGAGACAGATAGCTTCGGATGGTTCAAAGAAAAAGTGGGTAAATTTGTGGACAAACAGCTATAATAATAAAGGGAACAAACGAACATGCCCTCCGGCATCTCTAATCCAGTGACTGCAGAGAATGGATTAGAAGCCATGGTGGCTGCTGTTATTGGGTCACAACGCTTCGCCAAATGGCCCATTGCTTGGGGTTGGCTGGGCATTTCTTGTTTCTTACTCTTCATGAGATTCTAGAGGTAGTCAGCTCCAGATTGTTGTCAGTGCTGGCCATAAATATTGGTATTTGTAAATAATGGTATTTGTAAATATTGGTATATGCAGAATTTTAATCCTGGATCTCTTAGTTGTCCTCTAAAGCCTTTACTTGCCTCTGGTTTTGATGTTAAATTTGATGTAGTCTCTAAAGACCCACTTCTGGGCTTGTCTAGAGGCACAAAAATCTTGAAAGTGAGGAAGAGCTCAGCACCACTTTCATCCTTAGCCCTCAGGAAGCAGTTTTTTTCTACCTGTTTCATTTCTGGGGCTTGGTTTGCTTCTCTACTTCTCTGATTTGTGTCTTGAAGAAAAATGACATAAAAGAAAGATCAAAGGTGTTTACCTATAGGATAAATTCAGAGCTTATAGACCTCAGAAGAGTCGCCTCCATTTCAGTCATCATATTGAGGCCAAGCCTCAGAAGTGAGACCTAAGGCACACTCCTAGCCATCCTCAGAATCTTCTTTGCTTAGTATTTTTTCAGCATAAGTTGTTGTCACACAGAGAGAGAAAAAAAAAGGAGAGTGACCTCAAGATAAAGAACATAGAAAACAAGAGTATGAATCCTGAGTGTGTGTCAGGATCTAGATCCTGATTTTATTTGTTGTGCGGCTCTTGCATGATATGTTAAACACTCTCCAGACAGGCACAGAGACCTCTGAGGACAATTGTTTGGAAATCAGGCATCTCAGACCCATGTCCTTACATGAATATCTTGAGAGTGGCCAAACTCCTTTCTTACCTACATCAGTAAGTGTTCTGCCTTGACCTTGCAGGACCTGGTGGGTAAGCTAGAAGTGTTTCTGAAAACAATGCTTTGGATACAAATGATAGTCTTGTTTATTATTGTCTCTGTGACACTTGCACTGACATAGGAACCTGCCTAGTTTTATTATGTTGCCTCTTGGAATGTAATTTTCTAACCTATGATATCACCAACACAAAGAGTCATAACAAAAACCCCACCAGTGCAATAACTGAATGATGTTTCCTTCAAACATTAAAAATAAGAGCTTAAGATTTCAAAACTGCCTAGCAGCTTTGGTTACTGTAGATGACAAACTGAATGAATGCCTTAAATTCAGAAATTACTGAGGACGTGGTCACAGGGATGACCCTCACTGCATGTTTTTCAGGTTGGAGACCACCACACCCATCAAGTTTGCACAGAAAACTCTACAGACAGCAGGGAGAGGTGACAATGGAAATCCAAAACTGTCAGAATTCCCTTCCTCTTCACAATTAGAACTTTTATTTCAGCATTAACAAAACAAAAATAGAAGGACTGGGAGTTGGTTGAAAGCCAGGGTGGTGAGGTACCATGAGAGATGTATTGATGTTGCATTTGTGCCCTGTTCTAGGAGGCAATGCAGTTTTTCTTCATGTAAGAGTTTCTCATACAAAGAACATGATTGGTTTTGGTCATCGCCATTAGTTTGGTCTTTCCATTTGTCCTGAATGCTGCATCTCCTGGCCTAATCTTCGCCCTGTCTCTCCATCTCCCTGTGTAATGTACTGGCCTAATTTCTATCATTGATAACAACAACAAAATATTGCTGGTGATGTGGAAATCTGCATGTTCACTTTAGGTCAGACACATTTACCTCCAGGTTATCTGAATCTTCTCAGGGTCTAGAAATCATCCCGGACATCTAATAAAACCAGATGCTACTACTTTAGAGTGTGGCTATAACTATGAAGTAAATGCAAAAGAGCATGCTAAGAGAAGAAGAATGCCATTAATTTTTCAAAACCACCAATGAAATAATAAAGAACAAAATCGTCACTAGGTCAGGCATTCAGGTCAGTTTAATTTTGTCAAAAGCAGTTTATTTTTTCCTTAAAAGAAACACAGCAGAAGTGGAAATGTGGCTCATCATGTCCTGCTGGAGTTCTCTGGACTTCACATCGCACACAAATATTATTTCAAAGATAATGGTGTTTGCCCGGGTGTCACAAATAGTTATTATCCTCATAGCCAACAAGTTCCAACAAGTACCATGTATACAGCAAATCCCTGCTATCTAACTACAGTTACCTTGACTTGATTTCTCTCCTCTGTGGCTTTCCCAGGGCTGAAAGAATAAGAGAATGGTTCAAAAAGCAGAAACAAAACCAGGGAAGCATTTAAGCTTATCTTTTGTAATAGAGGCCTGGAGAAAAGGCAAGTTAACCCTTCTGATAAAGAAAAGCATGTTAATCTCACCTCAGACAGATTTTCCATAGCTGCCATTCAACTCCTCCCCTCTAAATTCAGGCACCTCTGTTAGTAATGTGGTGTCTGATTAGCAAAAGTATTTAGTAAGCTAATGTTCACTGTCCACAGCAGGAGGCTCACACAGCTTGGCTGATGAGAAATGAACTGCCTGAAGCTAGTTTTTAATGGCAACTAATTTCCCATATTTGATACTCAGCTCAGCCAACTAATATCTAGCTCAACCGTGACAAGACAATCACAGTTCCTTTCGAAAATCCTTTAATCTGGGATGCAAACCAGTGTGCTCAAGGCTATAATGAACTTCTGAGATTATGTACTGGCTATTTTAGAAGGAGGTATATTTTCTCTTTCTTTTTTTCTTTCCTGTCTCAGAAAGGCTTAAGAATACATACTTTCATAGTTTCTTGCTTTTATGCATTTTTCCTAGTGCACAGAGATAATCTCCTCCTGAAAGTCGCTGGCAAAAAAAAAGTTTTAAAAGGTCAAGTAAACAGCTTTCTTTTCAGATAACCCATAGGATGTGGCAGTTCACAACAACACAACATCATAAGTGGCTTTTAAATCAATTGATCTTGTTATTCTAAATGTGTTTTAAATATCTAACATGTTTTATACTGCACTGGCTTGGGCTTTGACAAATCCCATTACTCTCTGTTACTCTATCTCATTACACAGTGAATTATTAAATAGAACACTTAACCTAATTAGATATTATTGTCATGATACATATAGACTTCCTGAAATGAATCATTCTTTTTTGTTGTTCTGACTAGTCCCTCACTTGTTTTTTTTAAACTCTTATTCTGTGTTCGTGGTGGTGTTTTTGCTTTCTTAAGAAGCATCAAATCTCTGGTAAAATAAAAGTTTTTTTTCTGTTTCTTTCTAAAATGGTTCCTGGGTATAGCAATACACAATGTATAGATGTAGGTTTGTCAGAGAACCTTATGTACACAAATACACATATACACACAAACACACATGCACACAGAGCAACTAAAAATTACTCTGGGACACAAAGACGTTCTCCTTTAATAGTGCACATCTTCTTCCACTTCCATGGAGTTAATAAGATATTCTTAGAAATATTTTGGTTTTAGACTAGACTACAAATTTCCATTCCAGAGACATTCCTTCCAGAAGGGTGGAAAGTCTCTCACTCTTCTGTAAGTCAGCTGCAGGATCCCAGCCCGTACCATGCTGTATGCTCGGTACAACACGGGGCCATACAGCTAGCTGGCTGTCAAGCTCTCACTGATGGCCAAAGCATGCATATGTAAAGCTGTACAAGATAATTGTTGGCTATTCATTTCAGAGAATTATCAAATGGACAAAGCCAGGCTAGTGCATTTTCTCATTGTTCTCAAAGTACTGTGCAGTACATTAGCATGGCTAGCTAATTGGAAAAGATGCTTCCTACCATACAGTATACTTTTAAATTAGCAGACTGTCACTTGCAGATCTGTTTCAGATCACTTCATTATTATTCCAGCAAACTTTCAAAATAAAATATTTATTTTTCTCAGTCACACTGTGCAAATCAGGTCAAAAATATTACTTGACATAGACATAACTTGTAAGAGTTGCTCTGGCTACTTACCAAGCTGTCATGTTTATCTTTTTCACTGGCATTTCCCATATTGGGAAACTCGACAAATGCTGTAGACAGTGTTATTGTTGTAGGAGGCAGTTATCCTGTGTTTAATGATGCTAACTATAGATTATTCATTTTACAGAAATGGCCGATGTGTATGTTGTGCTCAAGTAAAACCCTCCAAGATGTATTAACTCAGAGTTAATTCATGCCACCTAAACATGTCTCTGTGCTGAGGATGTCCTGGGGGTGATGCAGTGTCTCTTAGTGAAGGTCCCCATTGCCGTTTGACATTGCTGGATCTTCTGAGTGTCCTCTGTCTTTTCTGTTGACCACCAGAGAGGAAATAGCCCAGCATGCCAAGTCCTTCTTATAATCATTAGGTTACCTTTTGTGCTACCTGATAGAGAATTTTAACTTTTTGTTAGTTTATTTACTCCCAGATGCCTGCTCTCTCTTTATTTATCTCTTTATTTTTAAATTAAAATGATTGAAGTCCAGCTCTGGCATCAGGGTGACCTTCATTTTTCCAAGTCAACGTCAGACTTAAATAGTTTTGTTATTCACAACCTGCAAATTAGCTATCACAATTGTATTTGTTGTAAATATTCACAACAGTATTACACTGTATTTCACAGTGAGAGACACACAAATATACATCAAATGAGAAGAAAAAATACAAAATGGTGGCTACTGAGTCAACAAGCTGCTTGTGTTCTTATCTGTATGTACAAAAGTAAGATTATTGGATTTCAGTAGCTATTTTATGAGTGAAATTAGAAAGTGACTTGCGTGACAGTAAGACTCTTACTAAAGTCACTGATACTTGGTACTGCCTGACAAGTATCATCTCTGTGTGGATGAGCTGGTTTCAAAAAAAACCCAGGCATAAGTATTGCCATTTCTACTATCTGGAAAGCATGTAAATCTTTAAAAACATTAGGGTCAGACAACACCAGAAAACAACCTTGAAAAAAGGTGGCATGTTTGTGACCAAATGGAATGTCTTGAAACCAAACCCCTAAGATTTAAAACCACATTTTTGAATAATGAGGTGAATTTTTGGATGTACCACTGGATTTCTGTGAGGCAGCAGAATGCCCACCCAGAACCTGCTGAGATGAACTGTTTTACAATCCCAGCAATGTCCACAGAAAGTCAGTGCTTTTCATCAAGATCAAAATTCACTAAATATTCAAGATAAATACCAATGGTATGGCAAAAGTATAGGTCTTCTATAAATCACTATTATAAAAGACGTATTTCTGAAATGAAAAGAGATACCTAGTACTTATTTTGATGTTACATATGTTATTGTGTTATATTGGGAGAAACATTGTGTTTAGAGGACTTTCTGGTTGTATGTTAAAGTGTTTAAAAATTAAGAGAAAGGAGATTAGGTCAGGTATTAAGACAGGGGGATTAGGAGAACGGGTGGCTATCTAATCTTAGCCAGAGCCCTGGTAAAACAGCATAGTCTGTTACTCACACGGTCTCCTACTACTTTCCAAAGGATCCCTAGTTCATTCAATTAATGGAAGGGAAGATGTAGAAATATGTTATGTCTGCATAGGACAAAGTCTTATTACCTACAAGGCCTTGGTTTTCTTTGTGGCTGCTGTCAGGAAACACTCATTGCTTGAGGCAGGATATTGTGGGAAGAGAAGAGGGATAGTTTCACAGGAAGGCAGCTCATGGAAACCTTGGCATATTGGATTTCCTCCCTCATTCCACCACCAAATTCTGTTGCAATGTTGGGCAGTCATTTGGAATGGTTCTTTCATAGGTGGCCAATAATTGTATGTTCCTCCATTTGAAAGTCCTTAACTTAGATCAGGCTTTCCATACAAAAAGTGCTAAGCACTCATAACTGTGGTGAAGTTCCTGAGTATATACAGCTATATTATGCTAAGTACTCTAAAAAATTAATTCCTAGACATTCTAAAGTGGGCACCTAAAATTAATGGGCATTTTTTTTACTATTTTCATCTCAATCTCTTCAGCATTAGTTCCTCACTAGTCAAATGAGATAATTATACCTTTCTCCATCATCAGGTTATGTAGGTAAAGTCATTAAAGATTTTGAACCAGTTAGGTGCTACAGTGACAAGTGCTATGAAGAAGCCTCAAAGTAAAATGCCAGCTCTTTATTCAGCACTGGGATTGCATGGGGTGTATTGGAAAAGGCCTGGGACCACATGTTGAATGACAGGACTAGAACTCAAAGTGATCGGGCGTATGGTGAACATGCTTTTGTCTGCACACCCAGTGAAACCAGTCGTGTGCCTCAGCACCAGACCCAGTGAAACCAAGTCTGCTGCAGCTTTGTGTCCTCTGTGCTTAAGCTAGGGTGAAGTCTCACTGAAGTTTTTTTTTCTGTAGATGAGACACTGAGATGATTCTCTCTTCTCTTTGTTCTGTGACAGGTAATAATGAACAAGTTCATGATGAGGTTTTTCTTCTAAAGGAGACAGTAAAAGGGTATCCAGCTGCCCATTTTCACAAAAAAACACTATTACAGACTGTGAGATCTCAGTCATACTTGGACAATTTTAGTTGAAACTGGCCAGTTCATTTAAAACATCACAGCCACCAAAACCTTGCTGGCAAGGGAAGACAGGCTAAAAATAATGTGTGGTGGTACAGAGGTACATGAGCATTTGTATTCAGGGTGACAGCTGAATTGTGTTACTCAAGTTTCTTAGTGTTTTAGAGCTTCATACTCTCTTAATAGGCTGTTTTAGATGCAACCCAATTTTAGAAAGAGGACTGAAATAGCAGCTATGTTACCGACCCACTGCACTGAGAAACAGTAAGACTGAGATCTTTATATGAGTGTTAAACATCTTCTTAGGTTTGAGCCAGCCTTTGGTGGGGAGGACAGGTTGTTAGCCTTTCTGTGGGTCTGCTCCAGCAAAAAGATCCTGTTGGGTTGTGTGATAAAAGGCTCGTCACATGTAGGAGTCCAGAGCCAGGAGGGCAGAGAGGAGCCTCAATACCCTGGTCAGAGACACAAGCCCATGTCCCTGTCTTCTTATTAAACTCTACTTTGAACTATTTTCCTGACTGAGGGATATTTTGCATGCATGGATGTCTATGGTGCCATATGCTGAAGTTGTACCATGGGTCACAAGGACCTTGGTGCCTGGGGTGTTAGCAAGTGGAGGGGTCAGAACCCATGCATACTGACTGGGTACCTCTGAGTGTGTGATTGTTTGCAACCATCAAGCTGGACTTGCCAGTAAGTTGGATAAGAGATTGGGAAGCCAGGCAGGGACCGGAGGGTCTGTCACCTCTGTACTAGCAAGTGGAGGGGGCTGTGGACCTTGGCAAACCACATGTCCAGGTGACAATGGTTGGGGAGATGGGAGATCCAGGGTCAGTTTTGGGACAGAGTGTCTAGAGTCAGCTAATAGAGGGATCTGTATGGTGTGTATATAGGTATACATATTTTCCATGAATGGGCTGTCATCCTGATTATCTAGAGAGGGAAATAAGATGAGGCCATGGTGTTGTTTATGTTTGCAAGTGCTGTGTTTTCTGTCCGTGTTGATCCATCTGGCTGGCCACAGGTATATATATAGGTATATGTATGGTGTGTATGTTGGCCTACTGGGAATACCTGCTCAGCCTCACTGCCGGCTGGTCCAGGGGCTGTGGAGACACAGCAGTCTCCCCTCTGCTGGGCTGCAGGGCATGACAAGCCCTAACAGATGGGCCCTTCTCTGCCAGAAGGTTTCAAATCCATCTCCTAAACAACTAAGGAATGCTGCTCAGGAATATTACATGTGCTTCCAGGATATAAGGAATTATGGCCTAATGGTTACAGATCCGCTTGTATCTCTTCCTCTGAACCTGTCGCCTGTCGTACCCTCACCTGCTGTACAATCACTTCTCTCTTGGGAACAGCAGGCAGCACTCTGCAACTCTGTTTCAATAGTACACACCACACAAAGCAGAAAACACTATTGCATGGCTTCTTCCCTTTGTCGTAGCCTGCTTCATATTATTCCTCTTCCTTCAGTGTTCTTTACATTGTTTTCCCCCCAAACACTTTTCTGGAAGGACATTTAGTTGAAAGGAGAGACTGTTGCTAGGTTATCTTCCCTAGGCTAGCTAGCAAGAGTTTCAAATGACTTCCATGTTCCTGAGCAGAAAGGCTTCTCCAGGCACTGATATTTTTGCTGTTTTCCAAAGACAGCAATATTGTCAGCTTGAAGGAAGGTGTCACCTCTGCAAGATTGTAGCAGAGTAGTTTGGGGGTGGGTGAGGTGGGTGAGCTGAACATACAGGCACCCAAATAGAAATAGCGTGCAAGGGAGTGTCCCACCAGTTTGATAATGTTTGCTTATGTTGGCTGTAGAGTCTGGGATCAGTGCTTCAGTGTCTGTTGCCTGCAGTTTGTTAGTTCCCTCTCAGATCTCATCTTCCTTCAAAGCACATGAGGGGTATCGGTACACGTTTTCACTCACTGGGTTACAATCTGATTTATCCCTGTGTGTCTCATGATTTAAGAGATGAATGATTTGTTAGTGTAGATGTATCAAAATTGATGTCCTTAACTCCTAGGTCCTGCCATGGGTGCTCCTTGGGGCTTTGTTGGAGGATTGGATGTCCTGTATTACCCACACCTCCTTCAGAAGAGTTCAAAATTGAGCTAACTGAACTGTTTACTGTGTAGAAACTATTTACTAGGAGGGAAAAACCAGACTTTTCATTGTAACACCAATTTTAGAGGAAATTGTCCAATTTAGAATTAGATGACAGTTGCTAAAAATCTCCTTACAGGCTCTTTGCCATGCTCAGTTGTTAATTTTTCCTTTAAAAATTGCTTGTTTCCAGCATTGCAAAATCCTGTGGTTTACTGTAGACATATTACTGCTAAGAACTAAATACAGAAGTCTCTTTTCTTTTTTTTTTTTCTTTTTTTTTTTTAAGTAGAAGCAGTGCAGCTGTTGATCAATTTCGTGACATGAAGGATGGTGATGTCATGACCTGGCAGGAACAAACACTGACCACAGGAGATAGAAAAGGAGTAGATCCAGACAAGGAAATAACCCGCCGGTAATACAGTGTTCAGAAACAAAGCAAGGGGGCAAAAGGCACAATTAAAGAAATCAGGGAGATATGAGGAGGAGGTGGCCCTGGATTTTTAAATCCTGCAGTTGAGAACTGAAACCTCATACACCTCAAATTTCCATTCTCTTTTTCTCTCTCATTCTCATATGGAAATGTTGTTTTTACTCTCTGGTGGAGCAGGTTTATTTCTGAATATAAGATAATTTGTCTCAGACTAGATAGTGGGGGGCAGACTTCAGCTGGTGTAAATGGGGCTCACTTCACACTCGCTGAGAAGCTGCTCCAACACTCTTTGTTCTCTGTATATGAAACATAACTGCTGAAACCTGTCAGCTTCTTGGTGCTTACTGCAGCATTCTTGGTTAGGCTCTGTTCATCTTCTGCTTTTGTATCATATTGATTTGTACAGTTTTGCAGTTTTATCAGAGAAATAACTGTATTTCATTGATGGTGTATGTGAAACTTGTAGTCTTTGGGAAAAATAATAAAGAAGCAAACTGACACTTATACTGTAAATGCCTGGAATTAATTCCAGGAAAGAATAATCTTTCAAAGCAGGAACACTGTGTGGATAGCAGATTGTGAGTTACTCACAATTTCTTTCTATACTGACTTGGCATCAGCGCTGACATCTTTTCCTCTGCCCTTTCCCTAGACGCATTAATGCCACCATACATAACAACTACAGGTTCACTATCGCTGGATGCAACAAAAATGTATCTGCATCCCTGCAAGTGGATGTTGAAATATTGTGTTGGGCTGGTGAAAAGTAATTTTACTAAACAGTTGATACTTAGGTTTACTTTAGCTTTTAATTTTCTTTTCCTTCTTCACTATGAAAAAATGGCTGTCTCTCAGACCAAAACCAGTGCTGGATTCTCTAATAACAAATTACATTGCTGTAGCTCTACTGTATTCCGAGTAGATATTCCTGATTTACTGGCCTTCAGTGAAAATAAAGTTGAGGTCATAGTCCTGCATGTATGTCAAATGTCTCTGGTATAGTATTACAAAGGCATTTTTCTAATGTCTGTGTCTTCCAAATAATTAATCTAGAAGTCCGTATGTCCTGGCTCCAGTAATACCACTGTATTGGTGTTGACCATTATTTGTGATTTAATGTGAACTTTGTTTATCAGTCAAATAAAAAAGCATATCTTGTGTGCACCCAAGTCAGATGTTTCTGGGAGAATAGGGGCTTTGATAACACTGAGGGAAAAAATTAATTGTACCCTCACCCCCACATAATTTACATAACTCAGATTGATGAGATAGGAAGGAAAGTGTTTACAATGCAAGAAGATAGGAATTTGGGGATTTAAATAGGAAGCGAATCGAAATGAGCTGTCTGAGGTAATTATGAAACACATACTTCATATGTTTTCATTAGATATTGCTATTATACGACACAAGGCAAAGGAGTTTGATTAAACTACAGCTCAGTATATAAATTTATGCATAAATTACCCAGAAATCTGTTAGTTCATTATCTTTCAGGAACTCAGCAGGGGACTGAGCAAAAGTTTAGGTCAATTGGGATAAATAATTTGAACAAGAATAAAATCTGTGTTTGGCAGGAAGAAAAAACACAAGCAAAGTCCATCAGACGGAGCCTGACAAGGGGTTAAATTAACTCCAGTGCAAAGCTCCAGGCATGGAGAACAGCCAGAAGGGTCGTGAGCGCTGAGCTCCTTCTGCACCATGGGGAAGACCAGGGCACAGGCAGTGTCTGCCCTTAGGTCCTGTGAGACCACACTAGTGCCTGGAGAAGGGACACTTCTCTCTTGCAGGCACACCTGCAGTGCAAGCACCAGCTTTATCCTTCCTGTTTGGAAAGAGAACTTCAGGCTGTTTTTTCCGCTGGTTTGCTCATGGAAGGGGGCTCAACAAATAGCAGGGAGATAAATTATTTTCTAATTTAACTTCCAGCCTCTAGCATATGTTTCTTTTTATGAGAAGGAAAGCATTTTCTCAGCTACGTTCATCCCTTACCTTTTGCAGCATTCTAATTTTTAGAAACATCATGTACAGGATCTCAGGAAGGATCATAGCTGAAATCCACCATCAGGCTACTCTCAGCCTCGAGCCAGCTTTTAACCACTGAAAGTTGCTGGGAAGGAACCACCGGATGAAAGCAGATGCTGCCAGGAAATCTGTGACAAGCAGTCAGAGTAAGATATCCACAGAGCCTTCTAGCATTAAAATCTATGCTAAATATTACTTTGCGCATTTTCAACTGGTTGTTATTCTTCAGGCCAGACTCTGCCATTTAAGGAAACAAGTGTTCACAAGAGTGTAATATCAACCATTTGGTGAGAGAAGCCATCACAAAACACTCTGCATTAACCTTTCTTATAATTGTAGTAGGTCTGTGAATTCACTCCAGGTCTGCACATCAGCATTTGATTGATAGAAACCTTGGCTCTCATAAGTACATAAATGCTTTTTTGTTAATAACTGCAACATACACTGTCAAAGGACTTAGCGCCTAACTTCTAGCTCTCTTTTAGCCTTTCTCCCCACCCCCTTCTATTTCTGCTGATGATGCTTGTTCCCTTTTAGTCCCTCATCTCTTTAAATTTCTTTACAATCAATTACAAGACACTGATCTGTCTATCTCACTCACTGTCTGTAGCATATCAACACCAGCTTCAGCTGTAATCCACTCTGCCTTGTTATTGACTGTCTCTCTCCAAGCCTGGTATCATCATCAAATACCACTAAATACTGACTAAACAACCTTTTAAGAAATAAACACAACAAACTTTGGCACTGATAATAAAGCTTCTGACTCTCCAATAATCCCCTTTCCCATTAATTCTCTCTGAAGTCCAATATGCTTTTTATATTCTCTGTGAGAATGACCTGTTACATCAAGCATTTTTCAGGGAACTGTGTTACAAACACTGTTCCTTTTTCACTGTGATCTCCTGTCAGCCAATGCCATGTGTCAAGCTTGTTAACTCTTCCAGGTTTTTGACTGGTATTTCATAGATTTATACACTTTCAGACCAGAAGGGACATCTCACTTGACGCTCAGTATGACCTGAACTACAGAGTTTTATCCAGCCATTTTTAGGTCAGTGTAGGCTACATGTTCCTCTCCTGCAGCGTGCCTCTTAGGAAGACTTCCAGTCTTCAATTCAAGTGACAGGAGTTGTTCACAGCTGCTGGTCATTTATTTTTGGTGGTTAATTACTATTGCTGTGTAAAGTATACTTTTGAATTTGCTGTTTGAATCCCATTTGAATTGACTTATGTTAGCCTCCAACCACTGCATCCTCTTATGTTTCGATGTGCAAGATTAAACAATTTAATGCCTTCAGAATATCTTCCCTGCAGAGAGTACAAAAAGTTCATTTCAGCTTTCAAATAGGCTGCTTTCTCACTCCCTTGCTGCAACGAATACCCTCCATTTCTCATTTCTTACAGCATCCTTCTGCCTGCAACCTAAGTCCTCTCCCATCTTCTATTGTCCCCTATAAGTGTAGATAAGTAGGGTAAGCAGAAACAGCATATCCCAGTAATTCTCTTGCCCCTACTGACTACACAGGTAAATTAATATCCATAACCCTGCTTTCTGTTTCCCTGTTCACCCACAAATGGTACATATTAGGTCTTTTGGCCATGACATGCTGCTGGAAGGTTTGCAGCCTATCGCCTTTATTGAGTCTACGATGCTTGCTGTAACTGAAACAAGAACTGTCATTAAAGCTTTCTCTTGCAAGTTTTCCCCAGTATTTTCTCTGACAGCACTTTCATCCAATGCTATCTTCACCTTATTACTTTTCCCAGTGTTGTTTTGAATAAAAGGAATGATTTCTTGCTGTCAGATCAAATCCCTTCTTAAAAGTACAGGCATTAAATTTGATACCTTCAATTTTATTGATTTTTTTCTTCATATTTTAAAGAGCCTTTAATGCAGTACATTTGCTAATATAGTTGTATTTATCTTTCTTCATGTTTTTCTGAATAGGGCATGGGTCTTTGATGCTGGCAATTAATTTGAGACTTCTGATGTCCTCCTTTCAATGCCTTCATCTTGGATGTAGTCGTGATCTATTATGGTATATTTTCTTCTCCTAGAAAATAAATATCTGATTATTTCTCTATCACATTTTGTGAACATAGGAATAAATAAATAATTTTATTTTTTACAGTGTCAGTCCTTTCAAAGATATATTACTCCTTCTATCTCTCATTCCACATCTTGTGCCATCTCTTGTTCCTTTACATATATGAAACATGCCTTCCCATTTATCTTACATCTCATTCACACCTCTTTCCATTCTTTACCTTGACTTTTTTTTATAATTTTACACTCTCATGATCATTTCTATAATCTTCCTACTCCTCCCCAGTGTTGATGTTGTATACCCAGTGCTAACCTTTATCTCACTCCTGATTACTTTTTGTACTTTTGTTCATCACACAGTGTATGAATTGTTACAAGCCTTGAGCTTGCCTGCTCCAGTGGTGCTTAATGCTGCAGATATATTGGTGCACCTGCCTATAAGGAACCTCTGACTATCTGCCATTTTTCTCCCCAGATCCATTTCCCTGCCATTAATCATTTCTCAAACCTCAGCAGGCTGACTCTTCTGTGTAAGCTGTCTACAGTTAAGTCATGCCTTGTCTTCTTGTTTTATTCCTGGGCTAGAAGGGTTGTTTTGGTCAGAGGGAACAAACCTGACCTGAAACTGTGAATGAAAAAAGGGCAGAATACCATTATCCGACAAACTGCATACCAGGACCAGCTGCAACTGGGAGAGGGAGTACAAGATCTCCCTGTTGTCCCCTCTCCCCCTCTAGAGCAGTCTCTTCTTGCAAATGAGGGGGATAGCTGCAGTGCAGTTCTGGAAACTCCTGAGGAGGAGAGGAACATACTTGTGTGCCAAGGACATCTTGAAGAGAGTCACTGCTAAACCCATCACCATCACCAGTATCTCTGACCTGGTCTTCATTCTCCTTTACCCCTTCCTTCCAAAAGTTCATACCTTCCCTGGACATACAATGTGTATGTCAAGAAGTGAGACTATAAAACTGCTGGAAACTATGAAAAAACTTTCATTCTGTTGGATGAGGCCAAGGTTTCTTTTCAAGTAGCAAAATACATTAAGCTCTTCAACAGCAACACAGCACAGCCTGTGGGATACAAAACAGCTGCTAGTGTAGAAGCAGCACACCTACACCATGCAGTAGAGCTTATTGTAGGACCTTCACACCACTGGAGCCTGTACTAGCTTCAAGGAGAATGTATGATGCCATACAGTGCTGCATGCAAACTAACAAGGTTTGCTGGACTGCTTCTGGTTGGGATAACAGTATTAAGTTCTCATCTCCAAGGACTGATTTGGACCTGGTGGGTCAGCCGGAAACTTCTCTATGCTTGATTTACTTTCTTTAATACTGGTGCCTGGGAGACAATGGACTACAACAGAGGCAGGAGCACAAATACATGCTATGAAATTTGCTGCTATGATTTACTTCTGCCCCTACTTAGCATCAGAATGGAGTATATACAAGGTGTGTGTATATATGTATATATACACACACACATACATATTAACAGAAATGTTATGCTTAGTCTTTGATGAAACTGTGTCCTAGTTAGCCAATTTTCTGGGTGATTTGTCTCATTCTAGTTATTTGTGAGCTATTCTTACACCAGTCTCTGCCCATGCACACAGCTTCTGCTCCACTGTGCATTGCACACACACCATTCTCCCCAGTAGCTGATTGTGGGATTTAGACACACCTGGAAAACAATAGGTTTCCTCCACACATGAGATTTTCTTTTCTTGTGCTGCTTCTTAGCAACAATTTGTAAGTCTCTTTGTACCTTCTGATTATAACCTAACCTGCACTATGCAGATTTTGTGGATTAATTAATTTTTCTGTATTACTTTTCCCTTAAACTTTGTAGGCATGTATATTCATGAAAAGAACAGAGGGAAAAAAATAAATCCCAGAAATTACCACAAGAAAAACCCCTGCTAAAAGCTATAAGTTTGCTGACAGATGGTAGAATCAGTTGAAAATCGAGTACCATATTTACTAAGTCTAACCCATTTAGTAAGCCAGAAAAGTGTTATCTAATTCTATCCCCTGTGTGTTTGTGTTTTGGAATAAACAGATGCCTAATGAGGAATGTGTCTAGTATGGCTTTTGAAGAACCTGGATGGATCCTGGTTCTGATTCAATACTTGATTTTGAAAAAGATGGTAACACACATAGCAGAACCTATTGTTTTGGCTTTCAAAACTGCAAATATTCCAACACTAGCTGACGGACAAAAAGTGGTTACAAAGAAGGTGCCAGAACAGGGCACAAATCAGAAAAAAAACAGAAGTGTTGAATGACTTAACCTGCATTTATATTTCCTGTTCTATTTATATAACACCCAAAAATGGAGTGAAGGAAAGGGCAAACACGCTTGAATCACTTGCAGACTTGACAGCTACCACAATCAATTCCTGTATATTTTGCACTGGGTTTTATAAAATAATAGAGGCTGGCTTAGAAAGACATATGCTTGTGTACTTTGTGGCAGATCTGGGTGAGAAGCAAAAATGGAATAAAAAAAGAAGGGTAATCTGAGCAACGAAGGCTTTAGGGAAGATAAGCTTCTCATGGGCCATGCTTGGCCAGTAAGGCTATTGCATGTGCAATGTCTGTACAGAGTAAAGTGAGGTTCCTCAAATGCACTGTCCTAATGCTGCCTGATGGTTTCTAAAACCTCACCCTTAATTGGAGCCATTGGGAAGTCTATCAAAGAAAATAAGCTCTCTGAGAAGCCCATAACAAAATACTTATAGAATAAGATTTCTCCCATGCTACAGAAGACTTTTAAAATATGTCTGCTTTTTATAATTTTTTGAGTGTGTGTGAAATGTATAAAGAATAGGTTTCTGTTTTCTGTAAAAATAAATAAAATAACATTTTTATATAGAGCAGAATATTTTAAAAATTATTTAATAGGAGGGAGATCTGTTGTTTATATTCCACAGCATTTAAAAGTACAGTGATCAGTGATAGATTTCAATAAACTGATATTCACACATTCCCACATGTTAAAGTTGCTCAAGAGCTGTTAAACACATTTTGCTGAATTTATATACTATTTTCAATTACATGAAACTGGCCATTAGTGAGACATTTTAATTCTGGAATTATAAAATATATTCCTCAAAATGCCAGTAGAAGTCAATGGTTGAAGTGGTGATCTGAATACCAGGACTCTCAGCCCTATGTCCAGCATTTGCTGTTTATCTATTCTATAAACAAAACTGAGTAAATTCTGTTCTTTTTCTATATTCCCCCATCCATTCCAGAGGTGCATGCAGAAAGCTGAATCTAAACTCACGTATGCATTATTCTAATATGGCCAATTTTCTAATTTTGTCATTGGAATATCTAACACAAGGGTCAAGTCAGCATATCGTTGTCTCATTACTGCAGGAAATGCCAACTTGTTCATCAAAGGAAAGTGGATACTGGTGGTGGTAATAGAGTGTTTTAGCACATGGAGAATATATGATTCTTAAATATTAACAGCAAATATTGCTTTTCACCTCTTAACTAGATAGTATCTGAAGATGTTTTTTTGTTCACATTTTAAGGAAGGAAGTTTTGATGGGGGACCTGAGGGAAAAGAACAAGTACTGACACTAAGGTTTCCTTCTGAAGGTTTTTCTGCCCCTCAAATGCATCACAGGCAAAATGCTTCTGGGAAAGGTTTTACTCTGTTCTTGGTTTAAAAATGCAATATAAGTATAAATTTGTTTTGTTTCTAGTTTTATATGAAAGGAGGAGAGAAACAGGATAAAATTGTGGATCCTGGTTTTAAAGTTCTGCATTTTACTTTTCCCTTTCTTGGCTCTACTTTGTAGCATTTCCAAGGCATTAAAACAGAGACTCAGGGGTTTCACTAGACATAATGGTATAAAGTTTCCAGTGCAGTAAACTGTAACACTTTGTATGCTCTGGAAAGTTTGCATTCAGCCTTTTAATAAGTGAAGATGCAACATAATGCTCCTGATAATTTTCAGCACGGACAGATGGCATATGAACAGCCTGGTGGGAGGAGAACCAGCCCAGCTTAGGGTAACAATGTTCGACTAGCTATCAGGGAGGAAACAGACTTCCTCTGCCATTGCCCAGTGCCAAGGAGCTTGTTTTATCTCCTGCTCACCACACTGATCATGCTTTGCTTTCTTCTGTTTTATAGGCATTGGCTTTATGCAGAAAGTGCAGTTCCTTTCTACTGCCAAAACGAAACAGTATTTTAGATTATAACTAGGCTAGAAGTCATTTACTATTAATTCTGCTCAAAAACTCCTGTCGCTGGAATTGCAGATTACACCAATTTGCTGTGAGCTGTTACAAGATAAAGAAGCCATTTGCTGCTGCTGTTCCACCCTGAATTTTCCAACTTGTGTTCTAAAGCCGGAGCTGGCTGGGGCAACAAGCAGCTCTAGCAATGAAGCAGGCCACATTAGCAGGAGTAGGGTTGGGTTCAGCGCTGCTTCAGGAATCTTCCCTGGGACAGTCATAACCAAATGAGATTTTGCAGATGCTGTGTATGTGGATCTGTCAGTGTTGTTCCCTCTGAAAGAGAATTCAGTAGCAGTGGCAGCAGGAAGAGTCACGCTGGAGGCAGCATGCCATGATGGCTAAACACATTATTTTTGTAAATCTACTTCTGAAAATACCACTTGCCCTCTTTCAGCTAGCCCATTCTGCCAAACTCCAAGCACTTTCCAATCCTTGGAAGAAAAGACTAGGAATATATTTCGTTATTGTTCTCCATTCTTTACATGAATGTGTTAATTTCATAGGGCAAAGTATTTCTCTGGCCCTAGAGTGCTGAACACAGTCAGAAAAACCCTGCCATGTTTTGCCTCTGGACAGATGCTTCGGCTGAGCCAACAGTGAAACAGTTAATAGGTCAAGGAGATTGCTAGCAACGGGAGGATGGATTGAAGATGTACATTCACTCCTAATTCTAGGTGCTGGGGGCTAGGAGAGACATGTGACTTCCATGAGCAATAAATTCATTTAAATAAGGAAATGAAGAAAAAAAAAGCATTGCTTTATCTCTAGCCTCTGACTCTCTTGTGAGCAGGTGACAAAAGAAATTAAGAAAGAGAAAATATAATATCTCTCTCACTACAAATGTTTGATCACTTTTCTGTTTTAATTTATTTTTCTTGCATTTTCTCTTTGTTGTTGTTACTACTATTTTTTTAAAATTGTGTCTGTATTCAGGACTACCAAAAATAGCACTGAGCAGTTACTGTAAATGTCTCTCTGCTTTTTTCATCTCAGGGTGGACAGGAGTTTTCCATTTCATACATTATTGACTGCGCGATAGAATGGTGATTCCACAAAGTGAGCAGAAGCTTTAAAAAGTTAATGAGGAGGGACAGCATAGGGTTGTTGTTATTCTTGTTGTTGTTACTTTTTAATGTTATATAGCATTTAGGACTGGGCAGCTGGGTATGCTGGATACTGGCTGCCACTGCCGTTGTTTTTACTGCATTGTGCTGCTGACAAAAAGTGTCATGGGCTCTGCCCTCCTGCTGTGGCACCCGCAGCAGTCTCTTGCACCCACTGCTTCCCCAGCACTGTAACGCGCCGTGCCTCCCTGGCGAATTACGGAACACGCTTGTATCCACAGAGCATGCTGAACTGACACATAACATCTGAAGATAAACACTAAACTCAGAAAGAAAAAAAGAAAATGTAATATATTTTTGATTTCCTAAGGAGTGAAGCATCTACCTTCCCTAAAGACATCCTCTGAATAAGCTTAGTATGTCCTCTGGCTAACATCTGTAGTAAACTTACCTCAAAGACACAAATACCAGGAGGGTTATTACAGTGGGTACCTTTGGATATATTATTTTACATGGAGCTACCATCTGTTTCATACTGCAGTACATATCTGAGTGCTCCAACAGCAGTTGCAAATACCTCTGTCAGGACAGTTGGAAGCATATGGGGCCAGCCAGTATGGTGTGGGGCAATATTGTGGGGTTGAGAATGTGCTGACATATTCTGGGCTGGAGCCTCGCCCACACTGGTGTTATTTTTATATAGCTCGATAGACTTCAGCTGAATAAGTCCATATTTACACAAACATGAGGTCAGAACCTTATCCAAATATTACTTAAGTCTTAAACATTTCAATCTACAATGAAAATAATGGAGAAAGTTCTTCTCATGAGAGCGCCTTATCCTTGTGAAATATTTGGCTCTTCAGCTGTCTAAATGAGAAATACTGAAAGTATGGCCCTTTGTATGTCAATTTGATGATCTGGAATTTTAGCTGCTAATATTTTCTGTTAATAAACCCAAACCACAAAATGACTTGCACTTTACCCACGTAACAAAAAAGTTCAAACACTTCCTAGTTTTATACCTTTAGCTGGTTGGCAGTGGCATGGCTTCATTGACTTGAAAGGAACCTGAAGATTTTTCTTACTAGTCAAAAAACAAGGCCTGATTGACTTAAATTTCTGCTAGAAAGATGCCAGTTAATTATGAGGAAAGAACAACTTTAACAGTAAGACAATGAAGTACTGGGGTGGGCTGCCTAGAGAAAATGTGGCATCTCTGTCACCAGAAGACCTCAAGAGTAGGTTAGGTAAACATCTGTCAGGAAGGACACAGGCAGTGCTGAGGGCTGGTAATGTGGGGGAACAAGGAGGGGCTGCCCCCTCACCAGCCCAGAGTGCAAACCCTCTCAAGGCATCCTGCTGGAGAGCAGCGCTGCAGCTGGGAACAGGAGCCGAGACTCCAGTCCCTAAAGGGAGTTTGACTGTTCATTTGTTTTCTGAAGGGAAGGGTTGAACATGGCAGTTTTTTTCCTCTTGTCTTTTCTAGTTCTGTTAGCTGGGCCAGCCCCTGGCAGCACCTAGGCACTATTGATGCAGGAGCCCAGGGGCCTGAATCAAATGAAAAGGCAGTTGAAGAATGGAGATACATGTTCCATACAATATGGGAGGAATAACATCCTCCCCCTCCCATGCTGTGCCCTGTGTCTGGTCTGTTTGGAGGGTAAATTCTGAGTGCAATGTTTGTCTTTTACTGCAAACGTGCAGAGCATCTTGCACAAGGAGGTTCACTTTCAGCGTCTCCATTAAATACTACTCTGACAACTACTAAGCACAACACTTCCTTTCCTTCCACATGCATGTACTGAGATTTCTTCTGTTCAACAAATAGTTATGCCAGAGTTGTCATTGTCCTTGTCTTTACTAGTCTTCCTTTAAAACCCTCTACCAAATACTAGCATGGAGTATGGGATGTGACAGCACCTAGTTACTGAGCGCAACAGCAGTGCAAAAAGTTAGCAGCTAAAACTTAGAGTCTGTGCTACTTAGGTCAGACCTTCAAAACTACAGATACAAATGCAATCACACATACATATATATATTCACATATATATATACATATGCACTCTTACATGCATGTCAGGGGTCCAGTATGATTTTGTAAGTTCACCCAGAATTTCTAAGGTCATATCTGCTGACTGTATATCATTATCAGTGATAGAGATGTTAACATTGATTATTTTATAAAATGTCTCTATCTCACCTGTCTTTTCAAAGAAGCTATTTTTATGAGCTTTTTCTTTAAGATCTTACAAATTATTGATGCTTAGGAGGGTTTCCTCCCCAACCCTTCTGACTTAGTCCCCAAATTGTGGGAGGGAATCAAAGGAATGATGTTTGCTGCTGTTTGAATCACTGGCAAATGTTTTATGTAACTCATTTTCTTCCACACAATTAGATTCTAAGGACACAGGGACTAGGCTCTTTTTTTTTTTTTTAATTCAAAGGTCTCAGTAAGCAAAGCATAATGTATTCTGCCCAAACTGTGAGAACAGAGCAATATAGAATAATTTACTTCACTAATGCCAAATTAAAATTCATAACACAATTCTTTAATTACCATCTGAATCCAATTCTCAAAGAAGTTTGCCCTAATTGCATTGTTGATATGCATGGATGCAAATAAGATGTTGACTGTTTCCCTTGTAGCAAATGACTCTGTTTCTAATATGCACACGTCTAACAACATGGGGCCAAATTCACCCCTGGTAAAAAGCCGTTAGAGTCAGCAGAGTTGTACCAGGGATGAATCTGAACCACTCTACTCAGGAAAGCTGGTCTAGTTATCAGGCACTAAAATTGCCCCTCCAGTGCCTACAGACAAATGAGCTGTCCCCGTTTTCCCAGAGCAAGACAGTGAAAAGCTCACAGAACCCCCCCCCCGGCAGGTTGGGAAGACAGAAGTGTGAAACAGGCATGTGTGAAACAACATTTGCCAGAAGGTAGTGGGGATGTATAAGCCCAGATGTTCCTCTTTGGTTTCGTGACAGCACTGAATAGGGATCTTATTCTTAGCCCACAAGCACAGGTGCTTCAGAAGAAGAGAAGGAGAACATCGGAATGGAGATATGGGAATTTAAATAATATTCATCAAAGGAGGGAGAGAATAGCTTGGGCATCATTGGGGCATTTTTATAACTGCTGCATTATTCTCTCAGGTGAGCTAATTAAATGGGAGAATTTTGAAACATTCTCCTAGTTCCAGAAATAAAATATGTTAAAAAGTCCTTTTGTGATGAATATCTGGGCACAAAGAAGATGTCACTTTTTTTTTTTTTTATTTTGTGAAAAAAACGCCCACAAAACCAAAAAAAACCCCTCTTAACTTTCTGAAAGCTGTGGTTATGTTCGACTTTATTTCTATCCCATTTGAATGCATTTCAACTATACATATGCTAAATAAATTATTTTCTCAAATAAAAGCCACCCATTCTCCTTATAGTCCAACAGTAAGCAATAAACAGCAGTGTAAGTGCCTGGTGTAGCCCCAGGGACGTGTACAGAAGACAGCACTGCTGCCTTGCAGTTAGGGCAGGAGGTGGGAGAATACCAAGGGATCATTTTGCTGAGCATGTTTTTATTTCATTTTTGCCAGCTACATAGGATGAGTTGAAGTCCTCTCATTCACTTTTCATTAGAGGTTCTGTTCTACCAGAACTAATATTCATAGTGTGCTTGTTCAGTTGCCTGACTGAGCCATGTTTTCTTAAAGGAGATCTGCAAAAGGTGAGGAAATGGGCTTGTTGCCCTTCTTTCTTCTTTTACGATGTTTAAAAAAAGGGTTGAAATGTTTGCATTTTTTGTTTATTACATCAGAAATTCAGTCTTGGTCTATTTTGCTGTTCCTGGAAAAGTCTGTGTACAGTTAGAGAATACGTTATTGGAGATATTAGAAATACCTGTGCAAATAAATCTCCACCAAAAAGGGAATTGTTATTGTTCAGATGGTTTAAAAGTCTGGGTCTAGTTAATATCTGTGTATCACAAAGACCTGAACGGGGTCATTAAAAGTCCCCTAAGTGCACCAAAGATTCTCTCCAGTTGTGGCACCTGCATGGCCTGAAGAAAGGCACTTCTTGCTGTGGTCAATGCCCAGATGCAGTCACAGACCTGTACGGGTCCTGGGAAGCTTTGCCTCTGATTCAGCTGCTCAGCTGAGGTGGGAGGGTGGTGAGATTGTGGTGGCCACTGAGATTGTGGGTCATCAGGGAAGACTGTCCTGATCATGGTGGTCCTCAACAGAAAGATGAGAGGTCATGTAGAAAGTCACCTGTCACAGAAGGAGAGCTCAGTTGCGCAACAGCAAGGCAGAAAATGCCAAGGATCAGCTGGTGAATATGTATGTAGCATAGAGCTGGAGATCCTGGCTTTTTGTAGCATTGTCTAGCTACCTCATTACAATTTGACTCAATTAGTATAGGCTTGAGCCATGGAACCCAAGGTGTCTACCTCTTCCTCTTCCTCTTCCGGCTTGGAAATGGCTGCAGCAACAACGGTGAGTTAAACCACTGACATAAACGGAGATGAGTGTTGTGAACTCCAACTCAACCCGTTGTGAATAGACTGAACTAGTGTGCTAAAAACCGTGAACAGAGACATATCTCAGTGATTTATATGTTAATGGCAGGAAATCAGGTAAGGAGGAAAATAATCAAATAATGATGGGTGACACAAAATTCCATGTAATCATCATTATTGGAGTCTCTGGGCTGAGTGGCTTGGAAATGGTGCTAAAATCTCTGTTTACAAATAGCAGAATAGTGGAAAGTCAGGTACCTGGAGAACGTTCATGATGTCAGCATTGCCAGCAGTCCCTTGGTTGCCTTCTGGGGAGGTCCTTCTCACCTTCGCTTCTGGCTCCTGTCCGAGCTGCTGAGGCTGGATGATGCACTCTTGGCTTTTCCTCCTTCCCCTGGCTCTAGCTGTCCAGCTGTCTTGGCTGGGAACCATGGGAAACTGAGCAGGCATTCAACAGTGCTTTAATGAGCAAAGCTCAGAGAAGGTGTTGTCTAGGAACCATCACACACCCCACATTCACAACTAGAAAGCTCAACATCTAAGTGTTCAACTCACAGAAAAAGAGATTAAGTTAGCATGTATGTGCTGGAGATCTCACAATATACAGATTGGCACAAAAAGGTTGGTTTTGTGGGTTTGATTTAGCCAATAGGAGCACTCAGTTCTGAATTTCAGTAGGAGTAAAATGAATTGCTGGCCTACAACCAGGGGTCACTGACGTACCAGATTTCATCTCCTTGGCAGATTTAATGGACGACAACTTCAGCCAGTAATCTATCTGACACTTCAAAAAGACAGATTTCCAAAAGTTAAAGGTACCATTGTGTGAAACTGGTTGCAGAGAAAGATTGATACAAAAACTGAGAGGTTTTCAGAAGAGCTTGTCAGAGGACCAGAAAGTTGCCATTTTCCAGTCAAGAAAGATGACAATTTTGTATAAAGTCCATCTGGCTATGATGAAAGGAAAACAAAAAATCAGAGATTTTAACAATCCCCAATATTTAATAAGTAGAAAAATAGGAAATGCTATAGATGGCAAGTTCTGAAGTCTACAAACTTAATAAGGAAGCCAAAGACAGGGATAATTTCTGTTTAGCAAGGCTGAGGACACTGAGAAATAATTTTTAAGTGGTTGGTGTCATTCTAACATCCTTGTCAACAAACCAGAGCACCAGAATTTAAAAACTGATACAAGATTTGTATTAGTATCACAGGATAGTAATTACTAGGCTCCACCAATGTGTTTTTATGGCCAACACGTCTCTGCTCAGAACCACTGCTGTTCATCACTGCAGCTCTCATTCTTTGCGGCTGAGTTGAATTGACAATACACAGAAAATTTAAAGACATTTTGTCTTAATATTGAATAGTGTTTTAGTTGAAAATTGAGCCCTCTGAAAGAGTAATTGCAAAGGTCTCAGAGGTCTTGAGAAGTTACAGACATGTTGTCATGTTAATGGTCATTTTGTGGCACCCTGTGCAGTTCAAATAATTCATAAATAAACTGGGAGTAAATATAAAATGAATGTAAACATATATAAAATTGCTGCTAATCTGTTGGTATATTTATTTGAAATTTAGTGTTCATTTTATACTCACGAAGTGACCACTGGCAAACTTTTCATATAATGGAAAAATAGACAGAAAAATAAATACTAACAAGGGCAAGAAAGTCAGACAGAGCAATACATGCAGCTTGGCAAACTGGTCAAAAAAAAAAAATGCATTTCAATACAGACAAATGCAGAGAGATGAACAGGCAATAAGAATGGTGGCAGACTTTCACAGCAGCATATCTGGCAAGCAATGGCTCCAAGAGTAGTAGTGGGTTTAGGGATAAACTGTTCAAAGTGAGCTCCAAATCCCAAGCTGTTGCAAAATAGCTAATGTAATCACTGAATCACAAAGCAGGAAGTAGCTGCAGCATTGGCTTTATGATGGACTTGTGTCTATGTTTCAAAAAAGATGTTCAAAGATTCAAATGGGAATTAAATACATTTGTAAGTGTGTATATAGATAGATATAGATATATACATACATAGTTCTCAAGCTAGAGAGAAAATGCTTTGCATTTGCAAGCTCCAAAAGATCTAATTTTTCTGCTGAGAAATAGGCTGAAAGGGTACAGGAGTGCTCTAGACTCAGCTTTGGGCTGAGAAAATATCGGGTGCTAATGGGCTCTTTAGGAAGAAATCTGGGATCTGTAAGCTGTGAGAAGAAAAAAGGGCAAAAATTAGCACCCAAATAAACTGAAAACTGTGAATTTTTCATGTCTTGATGTATTTTAAGTCATTACCACTGTTCAGGAGAACACCTAAGCAAAGCAATTCTCTGCTGTAATCCCAGGTAAATTATTGAAGTCAGAGTAGGCACAACTGGATGTGGGGCAGGGGAAGCAAAGGGAGGTGAGCCAGGGTGACTGTCCAGCTTTGATCAGAGTCTGTAGAAGATGAGACAAGTTCAACAGAGGTTACTTCTTCCTTGGAGTAAGGTGTGGACCTACAGAGAAAGGACAAAAAGAAGGATAAGCAGGCTGTTACCACCATTAACACGAAGAAATGCAGCGTATGCAGTTTGCCTTACATGAAGTAGTTGGGACTGCAATGCCTCCACATGTGTGCCACCAGATGGGGCCCCACTAACCCACCTGAGAAAGGAACAGGAGTTCATAAAAAGTCAGACAGGAGGGTGATCCTGTCATCGATACAGAAACAGCTGGATTAAAATGGGGAGGCATGGCCTCTTAGCCCCTACATACACGTGGGGGAAAAGGAAGTATTTTCTGCTTTGATGGTCCCCAGCTGTGAGAAGAGAGAACAGAAAATCCTGGCTGTGGAAAAACCTACTGCCTTTAAGGGCAGGGAGTCCTATACAGAGACAAAGAGGAGACTCATAGAAGATTAGTGTTAAAACCAAATTTCAGACAGTGAGCATGAGTTATTTCAGAGCAGGGTCTGTAATGTACTCCCACAGGACCTGCCTAGATGCATTGGGGTGGGGGGGTACCACATGATCCAAAGAAGAGGACAACCAGTATTCAGGAACCACTATGTCATGTTTCCCTCATTTTATTTTAAATTAGTTCAGCTCACTTCTTTTGAGGTGTCACTGTGACTGTGGAAGAAATCCCGGGTGTAATGCTCACCTTGGGCTCCTGCACCCTGCATGTTTCTGAAACCATTGCACAGCTGAGTTCGGGAGACACACCAGAGGTGTCCTCTGCTTGGACTGAAGTAGGGGTGCTGTATTAAAGCTCTTGTGAGTTGGATTCTGTGAAGTTTACCACTGACCTTAAGCAGGTGTTTTCAATGTAAAATCTTTGGATTAGAAGTTTCCATGTCCCTAACAACCCTAGAATAGTCTCTTGTTATTTTTGTTCCTAGAACGTAAGATTATATTTAACATGGAAAGTCAACAGTGTTGCATAAATATCTTGCATAGTTGGGAGAAAAGTACCATCGAAGGTTTTGCTGCAGCATAGTGTAAAACTGTGCCACAAGCATTCCCATCAATGCTTATCACACAGGAACAGGAACAAGTTGTGAGGTCTGAGACAGAGAATGCAAATTGTTACAGATACTAGCAGTTTCCCTGTCTTTCTTTTGAACCATTTCTGGCTGTTAAATTATCTAAAAACTGCTTCACAAATCGAAGACTATGGGATGCCAAAACCAGGACACCTTGACTTTTGTTAAAACTTCCACTGGGAGTGTTACATATAATTCCTCAAGAAATATCACTTAATGTTTTTAAGTTAATTTTCTGTTCATTTAAGTGGAAGAACACTCACTAAATTTCTAGCATAACACTGTCTCATGTGTTAGTTCGTAAGCTTTAAAACAGTAAAGTCTTCAAAATGAAAGAACTTAAAACTGTCAGATATTTTCTCTCACCTGTGGAATGAATGGATTTTTGTATTCTCTTGTTTATTCTGTGAAGTTCAAACAGTCAATTTCACTTTGATTTGGAAATATTTTCACGTTTTGATTTTAGCAAAGTTAGCAATATCTGTTTTCCTTACTGAGCTTGTCTTAAACTGTTAAACTCTAAGCTCACAACAACTAGATGGTCATCCTTACATTAACATCACTTAGTATTGTCTCTTATATCTCTTCAAACCTGGAACCCTCAAACATTATTACTTAATTATGTGTAGTTTTCTCTTGAATAAAAAACAATTGCAGGAGATGTTTTGACAGAATTTAGTACCTGATTCCTAAAGTTATAATTTAGATTTTCAATCTGTCAGTGGAGAATAAAAGGGTATCTCTGCCACTCCAGAGGCTGTGTCACACAAATAATAATCCATTACAGCTACTCAGATAGCTTAGAGAAAAGACATCTGTGTTACGAAGCTAACCTCAGCTGCTGGAGCACATAGGGATCCATCCACTGTCATTTTGGTGGAGAGTGATCTGGAAAAGGTTCCTTTTCCCCTTTTTAAAGGAAATAAGAAATTTCAGCCAAAGAAACCTACACGAATTCTCACTGCAAACAAAGACAAACTCACCTTTTGGCTGGCTCTGTAGGTCTGTTACTGTGGTGGAACCTTGTAGTTACAATACATACTATGCTACTTTCCCTAAACTGTGGTTATGTTTTGTCTTGGGGACCATACAGCTTCAGATTTAGCTACAGGCTATAATATAAGGTTGCTGTGGATTTTTTGTGCATGCGTGTGGTTTTTTGTTTTTTTCTCAAGCAAGAGATTTCATTTCTTTTAATGGATACCTTTGTGCTCTCATAAAAAGGTCTGCATGGAAGTGCTGTGATCTGGCTGCCACTGCATGCTCCAGCAATGAATCAGGGCATAGATATTCAGGATCACAAAGGCGAGTGGGAGGTATACTGCTACACAGTAGATGGCACAGAAACTGGTGTAGGGCATTAAAACCAAAGGAGAAAAGTGTTGTTTTAAACCTTCCTAAGGGGAGCTCTTTGACCCTGCTAATCGATAATAATAAAGTGTGAGAGAAAGCAGATGTCGGCTGTTGTAAAACATGCCTCTGTAAAGAAAGCTGGAAAAAAAAGGTTAAGTTTCAAAACAACTGTTTAAATCTATATTTGCAATGGGTTCAGTTTGCAGTGAAACCAACTAGTGCATCATAGAATTTGTGATTTATTGTAGCACCATGAGTTGACAACAGACAAATGCTGCAGACTGCGTCAATCAGTGGGTTCTTCAGGGTGAAGCAAAATTGTTTTTCAGAGAAGCTCATTAAGTCACAGAGACACTGGCCACTCGTGAGTGTTGTGACAAATTTCACGGTGGACATCAGGAGCCAAGGCAGTGAAAGAAACTTATTGCAAGGCATTCTGAGTCAACAATGCTGCAGAGACAGAAATGAACATCACCTGCTTAGGAAGTGCTTTTTGCTTGTGAGAGCAGGCAGTCTAAGAAGTGGACTGTATATTGAAACACTGATAGGTCAATATATATGGTATCTAACCATTTAATGACTTGTATTGGTGCAAGAGAGCAATGCATTCAGAAGTTTCAGTATGTGTGTGACATTTGTTCAGGAGATCTTAATAGACTTCATGTTTGTCAGCCCAAGAGTTTTTCAGGTCATACAGGTAGCAAGTGACCTGACTTTTACTGTTCCAAGGCAGATTAATATTCTGATTTGTTTTAGGGTCACTTTGGAGCATCTACAATTGCTGAATAAGGCTTTGAGATGCATGCCTGGCAGAGGGCATCTTGCCATGTACATGTTAATCGTGGCCAGAGTCTTCCTGTATATTTTTAAATTCCAAATTTAATGGTTTGATATCTGACACTGCACAAGGGTGTAAAGTGTGTGCTAAGAAATAACTAAATCAAATACTGCAGCTGTGAATGTAAATGAAAGTAATCTCAAGCCTGTTACTGATCTGAGATACTTTAAGGGCATCCTGCCTCATTTTCACTGGGAGACAAATAAGGCAGCACCAACGAGTCAGAAAAAAATCACTCTATTCTGAATTACTGATAAATTAGCCCACAGGCAGTATATCTTTAAGCTAATGCTATTAAGCATTCATTTTGAACCCTGCTGCTATGACTCAGTCTGGGGGAGGCTTGCAGAGACGTGTGAGCTGACTTCATCAGATATGATATGTTTTAGTTTCCATGTTTCAGGCTGGTTCCACTTGGTCTGAGCAAAGGTCAGAATGAACTTCTTTTTTGAAGGCAAAACGAATGTGTCTAAAAAGATTGAAATGCTGGGCAGAATAGATGCAGCTGCAGAAAACCAAAATGCCTTTTGTGGGCGTGTGCCTGTTACTCTGTCATCTATGAGGTTCTCATCTAGTCAGGCAACGCCATGGGTGACACCATCTAGACAGATGATACCATTGTGAGGATGGAGACACTGGAAAATGACAGAGAAAGCCAAGCTACTCCTAGGAGATCTGCAATCAGCAGGTTTCATGGGTTTGACATACTGTGTTGCTAGATGAAGAAAGCCCTTGTTTGCCAATGGAGTGATGTAAGGTGCTTTCACAGCTTAGTTTCTTGCCCTCCCCATGGAAAGTGAAGACCAATCCTCCTGTGGTTAATCAAGAGGCCATGATTTGCCAAAACTGCCTTTGTAAAGAGGCCAGGCATGGGGCTGAGTGTGCACTCTCCTTCACCTTGCAAGCTGAGGGAGCAGTGCGTGGTGGAAATCTCCCCCAGGAGCCTTCACAGTCACTCTGCTCCTCCTTGCTGCTTTGTGACACAAGTTGCTTTTAACAAGGTAAACACTGTTATGTTTCCTGCAACAGATGTGCTCAGGGAGGGAGAAAGCATCAGGGGTTCCTGAGCAACATAACAGTAAAATCCAAGTCTGGATGCGGTCTCTCTCAAGCCTTCAGCCACAGTCAGTTTCTTTCTGAAGGGTCCCTTCAAACATTTTAATTGAGGTTTCTACCTATTTGCTTTATTGAGCTGGAACAGCAACAGCAATTTGCTGTGCAGAGATGAAGAGGAGCAGAGGCAGGATACAGCGAGCTGATCCCCAGCACCACTGAGAGATGCCTCTTTGCTCAAGCTGCTCTTTCATAGCTCTTGTCCTTCTCTTCTGCAACTGGACTTCAGCAAGGGTCAGTCTCCTCTCCTGATTCCTGGTCCTGCAGTCCCAGAACAAATTTGCAGTGCCTTAGTTTTCTGGAAAGAAGATAATTTCTTTTGGCAAGGATGTGATGACTAATAGAAACCTTGGCCTTGGGGAAGGGAGGCAGCCTTGGGCTCTGGAGATGCAGCAAGTGTAGTGAGGTGGAGACCCTTTGGCAGTGGTGTGTGTTGGTGGGAACACACAACTACAATGACGCTGTAGTGGAATAGATGAGCTTGAGAAGGAATGAAAATCTGGATGCCTCTTGGGCTGCCCATCTGCTAAGTTTTTTTAATAATGGCAACTTCCCACTCTTGGGTGGCAATACAATCAAAATCAAGACAAGAGGGATAGTGGAGAGGATAAGTGTTGGAAAAAGGTTCAGGAAATTCAGTCAAGAATCCAACTTTAGGACAACACCATTAGTTTGCAGAAGTGACAGGAGGCTTGTGTGAGGTTCTGTCTTTTTTTTTTAATTGAAAAAAGATAAATCCTGAAAAAAATTAGAAGCTCAAAGACCTTTCCACTTTAAAATCCAGACTTATTTTGCTATCTGAGAAGCTTTTTGAGGTTTTGCTTTGGTGTTTGGATGCAGATATTTCCATAAGAGCTGGGTACTTCTGGGGTTCTTCCTGATCCCAGCACTAAGGAGCCTTTCCACACACCAGTCCTCCTCTTGCTGTGACAGGAGGATCTTCACCAGGCCACACCATCTATCCTTGTTTTCCTCAAGAACAAGAAGCCTCCTTGCAGGTTTCAGCAGAGACAGAGTAGCCTTTAAGGGCTGAGAGGAGGTGAATCTGTGGTGAGAGGATGCATAGTGTCCTTGGAGGATCTTAGGTGCAAATCATAATACAGCCCAAGGCTGTGTGTGTTTCTCATGTAGCCTCCCACTTTGGGGATTACACTGGCTGCTGTAGCTGGGGGGTGCCCCCAGAGTGTCTTTTGGCATAGCAGAGCTGCCAAGGAGAAGTGTGAGGGCAGTCCTAAAGGCTGGTGGCTGGGCACAGAGCCAGACTGGAGACCCGTCTCCCTGTAGATCCTCTCAGAGTGAGAAAAAACAAGACTTTTTAACAAATTAATTGCTTTTCTGATAAAAAAAGATCCTTCTTCCAAATTTTGTTTTATAATGGCATGTTTCTGATTTTAGGCCAGCATCTCCACGATCTAAAGGATTACATTTTTCACTCATGAGTCCCCTATTCAGGCAGGCTTATTTTGTTAGCAAGTAAAATTGGAAAATTATTTTGAACAAAGGGAGAGAGAAAATGAATTCATTTCAAACCTTTAGAGATGGAAACTACTTTTTTTTCCTGCCGTGAGCTCTGCTTGGGCTTCACCATCTGTGGGGGCTGGTCCCCGGTGAAGAGCAAACCTCGCCCTTTGATGGGATCCACCGAGGCCTCGAGGAGGGACTGCGGGATTTTCTGCCTCTGAGCCCCAGCTGTCACTTCTGCTGCTGTGAGGATGAGCCGGGCCGATGGCAGCTTTGCTTTCGCTGTGGATTTCATGTAGGGAGTGTTCCAAAAAACTGCTGATGGTAACAATTTTAAAATCCATGGATCGATGGATGGAAATGACTGCTGGAACAAACCAAGCACATTACCTATCTCTTCCTTTCTTTCATAGGAGGAAGCCACTCGTTGTACAATAGTTCTCACTGTTGCCCTGATTGTTTACTCAAGATACCATTTTGTTCTATTTTGTGCCTTGTTTATGTTTCCTAGTTCAGTTTCCTTTCCTTCCTAAAATTCAAATCTTAGCATTCACATGCTTATTCCATGGCATGGAAAGCCATATTTCCTTTTTGCAAAAAAATGCACGCCTTTGAAAGTCCTGCTTGAAATCCCCTCTACAGGTTCAATGGCCCTTTATTAATAGCAGAGAGGCAAATCTTTAGCACTTCTCCAGTGTGGGAAAGGTAACAGCCCTGTGCATTACAGTGCCTCTCCTCTAATTCTTAACACATGTGGGATGTCCTCTGTGAAGTGTGTGAGAAGACGACGACTTTTTTTTTTTTTTTAACTTTAGTGAGATAAGCAATTTGCAGTGGCACAGACAATCTGCTCTGTTAAGAACCTGGCACCACTTACAGTGGCTGGAGCAAGAGACTCAGCAGTAGATTAGTGCTAATTTCTCTTCACACAAATAATGGCACTGATGACTCTTGACCATGTGACAGGTTTGTGAGTGATGAGCCTTGAGACTCCAGTAGTGACACTTTTCTTTCTCCACACTGGTAAATTATTCATTATTGGTGCAGCCCTGGGAAAACATAAAAAGAGAGAGTGGGAGAGAGGAGGGATTATGTTGCTAATGATAGAAACTGCTGACAAGTCCATTGGGGTTCAGGCTGGGGGCAGAAAAAAAGCTTGCAGTATATGGACAGGTTGAGGCATTGTGTTATAGCCATTTCAGAATCTAACATCTAAGGTTCATTTCAATAATATTCCTCAGAAGTGCAAGCAAGGGTAAGTGTAAAACTGGCAATTCGAGGAGGCATAATAAAAATGCAGGTGCTACTGGTTTGCACCTTGGTCTGATATTGTTCATTCTAAGTTTTTTCACTCTATTTATGTGAAAATCTCACCGTATTTTCATTAGACTCTCTATTTGTAGTGCTTCTGAATTAAGACTGTTAAATGCTTTCTTCATTCCAGCCCAGGGCTGGATATATTTGAAGTTGGACAAAGAATTTCTCTGATAGATAGTTTATGAGAAACTCTGAGTTAAGGTTTGCTGAAACCTGTCTGAAGCATCATCTGAGCATTGTACATGTGAGATCCCATGACTGCTTCTGCTGGTATGTTCAGTGCTGCTTGTGAGTTACCACAGGTTTATGGTGTGTGTCATTACCACAGGTTTGAAGTGTGTGTCGTTCCCTCACAGCGTAGCTGCTAAAGCACTGATTAGGCAACACCAGACTTATCCAAGTAAGTCAATGGGGGATTTCACCTGTCTGTCATTTCTGGATGCTAATTTTCCATGTTCTTCTTTTTTTTTTTTTTTTAAAAAAAAAGTACATCACTGTGCTCAATTTTTCTCATCAGCCTGCATGCAGTAGTGATTATTTTTAACAAGTCCCTATCTGAAACATCTCTACTCCACCTAAGATTACTCTTTGCTTCCTCTTTGCTCCCATGGGGACACAAAATAAACCAGGAGAACAAAAGCAGTTTCAACCCAATACCTGGAGCTGCAAAGCTTTGTATGCAGGAAAAGAAAAACCCGCACTGCAAATACTGGGGTGATCTAATGGGAAGGGGATTCCTAATTCATTTGTACTGAGTGCCACTCTGGTACTCAAGCTTTCAATACTGTAATAAAGTCAATCCTGAACATTCACATTGACAACGGATTTGGGCATAATTTAGGAGAAGAGGTATGATGTGCTCCCGCGTTCCAAGGAGTAGTGAAGTGGCTCCTCCATGACTGGTAGGTTGCAGTACCTGGGGTGCCCTGACAGCAGCAACAAGGACCACACAAATCTGTATGTGGAAAAAGGGTACCAAATTTAGAACTGTCTCAGCAGCTCCATGACAGTGAAGGAGTTTGGCTAACCATCTTCAGGGGCTCCCAGCCTGAAGAAGACACCTCTTCTCAGGGATGCTATGATCTTTTCTCTAGGAAACAGAGTTTCTTTCAGGTTCCCCACCCCATCATGTTGAGCCGTGGTGGTTTTTACCTCCATCTCTGTGAAGTGTCCATCTCCAATGCAGTTCTCTGAATGTCAGGAGCTATTTCAGTCCTCCCTAGGAAGAATTCCTACATCTCCCATCTGTGACTGCACCTGATGGCTGTCTGTCATGTTGAAGTCTAACCAAGAGAGCGCTTGGAGCCTGGAGAGCAGCTTCGCCAACCCTCCACACTGCATATAAATGCACAGCTTCCCTTGCCTGCCTATAGGACTGTTGTCTGGGCACAAGAGCTCCTTTCATACGAATTTATTCTGTTCCTGTTCTTCATCCCATTCTCACAAGCTGATCCAATGCCAGATCCCACACTGAAGGTGAAATGGCACCCCTCCTCCTCTGAACTTCTGCATGTCAATATCAGAGGGGAAAAGGCAGTCTCCCTCTGTCCCTCCAGAGCCTAATCTTGATCAAAGCACCCCAGGGGATATTGCAGTTGCTCAGTATCCCACAGGGTCATGGCTGGCTCTGCCTGGTGGTGCAGAGACATTCAAGGCTAGCACAGCTGCTCTCAGAGCTGGAAGGGCTCAAAAGCAGAAGCAAAGCAGGCAATGGGCTGATGAAGGGAAAACCTCTATGAAAACAAATTAGAACAGGAAGCCAGACTGTAACAAACAAAAGCATCAGTGGGATGCCTTCTCTCCCTGTATTCCCATCCTTTGTCTCTTCAGCAGTTCCTATAGTCTTACTGTACTTGCAAGGGAAAGGAGGAAATAAAATCTCAGAATTAACTCCCTGTTAACTAAAGAATAGAAAATACCTCCATATTTGGACATGTTCTGATGCTAAATACAGCCCTGGTGGGGTTTTTTGTATTCCCTCCTCTTTTTTTTTTTTTCTTATTTTTTTTTCTTATTTTTTTTTTCTTGCAATGAATTCTTGTAAAAACTTAAAAAAATGGGTTTGTTTCTTATTTTTTTTTCTTAAGATTTTTCTTTTTTCACTTTTCTTTTTTCACTTCAGAAAACTAAGCAACCCCCAACTCAAAACATTCTTTTTAAAATAAAATATATGGTAATGGATCAAAATTAAACCTTCACCATTACTATATCTGTAGTAAAAGAGAGATGGAAAGACAACAGAACAAGGGTTGGCTCCATGTTCAAGGGAGTGGGACTTGGACACAGGAGCACCCTCTCTGCTGCAGGTTGTCTTTATTGGCAACAGCAGCACTATATAAACCCTCACAACATGACAGGGGCAGCTAAGCAAGAATCTTTTCCACGTACTCCAAATGAGTTACCTGCTTCTACCTGTTGCTTTGGGAAAAGAGGACATGGTACTGCCACAACACACATTCCTATCTGACTATCTGATTCCAGGATGAGTGGGAAGCAATGGTCCCTATATTTTTTCTCGGGGTCCTAGCTAGCAGCTTGCACAGCTCAAAGCAATACTTTTTAATATACTCGAATGATAAACACTTGCAAAAGGAGGCAGATGAAACAAACGCTTAGAGCTACTTGCTACTGTGTCATCATAACTATGCAAATCTGCAAAAAAAATAAATAATTGCTAAGTAGAGTAAAAGACAAGTTATAATAGAATCATAGAATGGTTTGGGTTGGAAGGGACCTTAAAGATCATCTAGTTCCAGCCCCTCTGCCATGGGCAGGGACACCTCCCACTAGATCAGGTTGCTCAAAGCCCCATCCAACCTGGCCTTGAACACTGCCAGGGAAGGGAGAGCCACAGCTTCTCTGGGCAACCTGTGCCAGTGTCTCACCACCCTCACAGGAAAGTATTTCTGCCTAATATGCAATCTAAATCTACCCTCTTTCAGACTGAAATAATTTCCCTTTGTCCTATCACTACATGCCCTCATAAAAATTCCCTCTAGTGTTCTTGTAGGCCCTTTCAGGTATTGGAAGGCTGCTAGAAGGTGTCCCCAGAGCCTTCTCTTCTCCAGGTTGAACAACCCCACCTCTCTCAGCCTGTCTTCATAGGAGAGGTGCTCCAGCCCTCTGATGATCTCAGTGACCCTCCTCCGGACTTGTTCCAACAGCTCCATGTCTTTCTTGTGCTGTGGACTCCAGAACTGAATACAGTACTCCAGATGGGGTCTCATGAGAGTGGAGTAGAGGGGGAGAATCACTTCCCTCGACCTGCTGGTCTTGTTTCTTTTGATGTAGCCTGGGATACGGTTGGCCTTCTGGGCTGCAAGCACACACTGCTGTCTCATGTTGAGCTTCTCATCAACCAACACTCCCAAGTCCTTCTCCTCAGGGCTGTTCTCAATCCATTCTCCTCTCAGCCTGTATTTGTGCATGGGATTGTCCAACCCAGGTGCAGGACCTTGCACTTGGCCTTGTTGAACTTCATGCGGTTTGCACAGGCCCATCTCTCAAGTCTGTCAAGGTCCCTCTGGGTGGCAACCCTTGCCTCCAGCATGTTGATCGCACCACACAGCTTGGTGTCATTGACACCTTGTTGAAGTTGCACTCAATAATATATATAAGCATGTTGTTCTGTTTAATCTTGCAGGTGTTTATATATACAAATATTTGTCAGCTAAACCCTTGTAATTGCTTATTCTTTAAGTCTATAAACTAGAAGAAGAAGAAAAAGAAAACTACGACACAGTTCTCAGGCAGTGGAAGCCAGAAGGAACTCAATTTTTCATTTTTAGTACAACAGTAAAGGAGGTTTTTTCTTTTTTCTTTTTTTTTTTTTTTTAAGTTCTTCAAGGTGATTCATAGTGTTGGTACTTAAAGAGATATATGAGCTCAAGGCTACCCATTTAAAAAGCCTGAGAAACTAACTTCAAGGAGAAATCTCTGAACAATCCATTTAAGCAGATAGGCTACTGCATCTGGGTGGGTTTCCTTATTTATTTATTTTATGGTCAAAGTGATATGTAATGTTGTAGGATTGGCTGAGCGCTGCTTAAAGTTTGAGTTGATGTCAGAAAGTGCCGGGCAAAATGACAGGGGAAAGTACATCCCTTATTCATCTCATGCAATGATGGCTGTTTTGTTTGGAGCCACTGAAATGATGCAAATAGAGCTATTTTTTTAATGTTTCACAGCAGTCTCTTCCCACGCTCTGATGCTTGAAAGGGCACCCCACAGACAAAATTTGATTTATTCTATTTTTTATTTGTATGTGTGTTTTTGTTTACCTAGTTTATGGAGCATTTTTAAAAAAATCTTTATGATTCCCTTACCCATGCAGTATCTTTGTGTTATTAGTATGTATAACAGACAAATATATGTCTACTACATGGAGATCCATTTCATTTAATTTCTGAAATGTTTAAAATACAGCAAAGTGATTCAACACAAGCATTTTAAGAAACAACATCAACAAAACATGGAGTTGGTTTGGCCAGGAATACAATAATAGCTGTTTATTTGCTTTGGATTTGCTTTTGTGTGTGTGTGTGTGTAAGGAGGAAGAGGTGTTTCAGCCATTAAATAGTGGGGAGAAGGTAGGGCTGGGGCTTGTCTTTAACCCCTCCTATCCATGACCCAGAATTTACAACACATACCTGAGACACTGGAGGGCAACTGCTGTATGAAGCACTGGAATCTGGATTTCCCTTCTCCCAGAAGGATCGGGTGAAGGGCTGCTGCAAGGTGTGGGGATTGCTTGGTCTGCACTGTTGGCATTGTGCTACTGAGGATAAGGGACCAAATATTCACTAGACAGGGCTCTGAACCCAGGTATCTCATCTCCCCATTGTTTCTTAAATACCAGGTTTGAATGTCCCTTTTTTGCAGGGCGGGGTGGGGTAATTTGGTATCTGTAGCAGTTGGAATAGCATAAAAAAAATAACTTGAAGTTCTGCCTAGGAGAACTCAGTAGCATGTTGATGCTGGTGGCTCCCTGGAAAAATGGGCTCAGGTACCCCTGAGGAAAGGGAAGGGTTAATCTTGAGTCTGCCACCTCTCACATGCTTGGATCTCAGGGATGGACCAAAGGGAGAACAGGGGAAGAAGTGGCATTTCTGTGGTTCCTTGTTTCCTTTCCTTAGAGGTGGCAAAATAAAATGTACATTTTTTACAGACTAAGGGGAAAGTAGAAAGGAAGTAAATTTTACACTCAAATCAATCTGAAGTGATTCAGTGATAGTTGTATTCAGAAGGACATACAAACCAATGATCAGTCAGTTATCTGCCCCATCATATAGCAACAGGGCACTAGAGAGAAAGCAGTGAGGAAAAAAAATCCAAAAAGTCTTCAAATTCCTAAGCAGACCAGCAGTGTGTCTGTAATCTGCCTCTTAAGGTAAAAGGTATTCAGGGAGGCACTTACAGCAAGGGGGCAAAGTTGGATCAGACTTGTCCTCCAGGCTGACCCCAGGAAAGAAAGCAGAGCATGCCCCAAAAAAACCTCAGCTTTAAAATGGCAGTTCCATGGAGTGTGAAGCAAAAGATATAATTTGTTCCTTCTTAACACTCTTCATGCCATCATCTGTAGCAGATTAATTACTCCATAGCCACAAGATTATAGGAAACTTGGGGTGGTTGATAAAGAAAGTGTTTCAGTTATTGCTCCTTATAGGCTCCTGTTATTTTTCTTTCTTGCCAGCTTGAGGTAATATTTTGATTGCTGCCAGTTTGTTTGATGTCAGGGCCAGCACAGTGCTGGCTTGACATGTGCACTGAACACACTGACAGCAGCTAGGAAGTTCATTGATGCTGATATGGCAAGAAATGAATGGACTCCAGAAGCAGTAAAATGCACTCTTAGTACATCACAGTGGAGGCTTCACTTTCCCGTGAGATACTGGGCTATTACTTGTCTGTGAGACACACTTCAACACATCATGTCAAATGGCAGAATCATGAGAAAACTTGCGAAGTATTCCCATTAAGGCTAATTGATTTTTAAATACTCTATTATCTGAAGTTGGCATCTAATTATTTCTTTCAAGATCCTGACATGTTCCTGGTAGTCACAAGAAGCAATGATTGTTCAGGACGTAGCGCTGCGGTGGGCAACAGAGCATCCGTCTGAAAGGGAAAGACGAGACTTTTTATATTTTTTCTTACTGACATGTCTGAGGCTGCTGTAAGAGGAATTGTGGTGCTGTAAAAGACGTGTGAGATGAACTGATGGGAAGCTTGGGGATGTAGTCAGGCTCCAGCTGGAGTAAGACTTCTATACAGAGATCAAACTGTTCTGGCAGATAATTTATTACCTTTCTCAAACAAATCAAGTTGGCCTTAGGGTCATTAACGTTTATAACGAAATCCTAATTAAGCAAATATAAACCTTATGCTCAGCAGAGATCACATTAAAAAAGAAAATAATCACAGACTTTTGCTTGTACTTGCCTCTCCCTCTGATTTTGTGATGACAATATTAATCAACTAATGGCAACAGAAATTAGATCAAATCCTGGCGATGCATCGGGGCCAACCAGGATCTTTGTCTACAGCAAGCACAGACCAAGTACAGCGAGCAGCCTGGCCTGGCTCTCCTCTAACTTGCATTTTGTGCAGTTGTTTCTCTCTGTACAAGAACGGCACGAAATGCCATTAAATCAAGATGCTGCATTTCACATGTTTTGCAAATGACTTCCCAAGGTGTTTGCACTGTGAGACCGGCAACAGGGAGCTGCTTCCCCACTGCTGCTGTGCTCCTCCCTGCAGACATCAGTGCTCATATCTCCAGCGGTTTGTTTCTGAAAGCTCCTTTTGCTATTAAGAAAGTGGTAAAGGAGTAACAAAAATAAGTAATCTCTGTGATGATTTGGCCTGCATTTGACCATACATGTGAACACTGATCTAAAAAGTGACAAAGCCCAAGTCCTCTGTAGAAGAAAAGGACATGGAAGAGCAGCTTTGTAGCAGAGGGAAGACTTCTTACCGTTAACACACACAGAAAAATCAAAATTTGCTGGCTACCCAGACCATCACTGTAAAATATGATCATGCATCTCATATTTAATCAGAAAAAAAGACAAACTGAAATTGCTCAGATTTTAACAATTTGCTCTTTGAGATACAACAATTTCTTCTCAATATCCTGACTTGTCATACTTGTTGCTTCATACTTAATGTTCACTCACGCAGGCCAGCCAAAAATAAAGTATTTCCACAGATTAAAACTGCCTCAAACACATATGGGTTTGGTTTAAAAGAAATAGATGGAGTTTGAAACTATAACTATTTCAGGAAATGAAATACAGTTTTGCGTTTTTGTAAGGTCTTTAAATATTTTATGAAGTACCAATGTTTGCTTGTATTTTTTTTTAAAAAAACACCCTCTTATGTATTTTATTATGTACTTTAGTTGGAAAGACACCAAAAGGAGGGGGAGGAAGAATATTACACCTATGTAGAGAACTGGGTTACAAATCTGTATTGCTATAACAGGAATATAAGGACATAACAGGTCAAATACTGTTAATTTCTCATGTATATTTGTTATAAACATTTCTTTGATTGAATATATGAAAATATTTGGTAAGGGAACATTGCCCTTGGTAAGATGAAGTAACTGTGTAGCCTAGGTATGAAATAAATTTTCTGTAAAAGTGTCCTTTAATCTAATTGCCTAATTACCTTTGTTCTTTATTTGGAAAGGCTCACAAGAAGGTGTTCAGGACAAGTGATTATACTGGGATGGTAGGAGTCTTTTGGATCATGCAAAGGTGGGTAAATGGGTATGTCCAGAGCAGTTCTGGCATCCACATGTAGAGGCATACACTGTAACTACAAAACAGCATGTTCTGAGTCTGTGTTTTCTCTGGGTAGTAGTAGCAGGAACACTGTGTTCATTTAAATTAAACCAGTTCCTTGGATAATAGCAAAGTAATTAAAGAAGCCACCAAGGAAAAAGAGCCAATTTATTTGAATCATGTTCATAAAAACTACAACAAGTGCCTGAAGGTAGAAAATAATGTAGTTAAGATGGCAGATTGATGATTTTTAAAAATGCATCTTGATATTAATTTAAATTATTGTCCCTAGTCCGAGAATAATAATGGATGTGAATATTTAATTTTAGGATACGAATGGTTCCTTAAGTTAAATGAAATTCAGAGAAAAAGCTGGTATGTTTGTTGTCAGTCTGCTCGGTCTCCAAAACAATATATTAAAATCTAGTAATTTTAATGTATTCCTATTTCCATAATTCTCACTGTAATTGTAAAAGTTGTAAACACTTTGCTAGATGACTCCAAATTATTATTGTTTGATCCTGTGACATGGTAAATGGAACACACGAAAAATTGCACTTGAAATCATGGGGAACGAACCATCTATTCTGCATAAGGTCCCCTACATTGGATTTAAGGTTCTTATATCCATCATAACTAAAGGCCTAAACAAGGGGAAAAGGAAAGGTTTAACATCTTGCACTGATGCTCCTCTGGTTTAGTTTTTTGGATGGTATAAGACAGTTTTTTAGCCGGTTCTTAGAGAGTTTGCCTGAAGAATGGGCCATATCTAACAGCCTAACATCCAAACACAAATCAGGCTAATTTAGTTATATTGTTCGACACCAGGACAAGGTAGTCTTGTATGTCTGTTCCTCCTACATATGCTATCCAACCTCATAACATGAAGGTGAGATATTTTGTTCAGGAAAAGCTCTTACCTTGGGAATAGTGGGCTCCAACCCCACCAGAGCTTTATAGACTTTGGTAAAATGCTTCTTTGTTATTCTGTGTTATTGCTGACAAAACACAACTGAGGTTTAAGAGAAGTCTGTGGTGCAAAAGGACAACAGTGACAACCATTACATCTGCAAGCAACTTTGTAACCCTTTCCTATATGTCTCTTTTGGGGCTCAGTCTGAATTGCAACACATAACTAGTTTCCATCGATTTGCTAAACTTCTGCTAACACCTGTTACAGGGGTCTCCTATGCTCATGTGCTTGTGCAGTAGCCTTCTATGGATATTCCCTGACTATCCCCAAGTTTGGTGGTCCCAGTACAACTGTGAGGATTCCCAGGCTCTAGCAAATTCGACAGCTTGATAATTTATACTAACATTGCACTCACAGGACAAGGAGTCAAAGATCTGGGGACTTGTGTTATCATTATATCTCTGCTTTATCATCTGTGCAGAAATAACTAATGCTTAATTCAGGAAGGGAATCTCAGTATTTCTAGCAATACCCAGCCTTAGTTTTTTCTCCTCAATAATCTGTCCTGAATACATCATTTCAGTTCATCTGACACCTACCATCAAACCTGGTATTCAAAAGCAAGCTCTTAGAGAACTCACTTACAAGCTTATTCATGTTAATCTAGGGTCACAGGCGGTACAGACACAGGCCAGGGCAGGGAGCTGAATCTGTCTCACTGGCACTGATGGATGACTGGCACAGAAGGTCTGTTGCTGTCAACAGATACAAGGGAGAAATCCATTCTTATTCTCCTTGATATCTTTGCAGTATTTGGCATTGTTGACCTTATGTCAAGTCTGACAGGTGGCATGAATCCAAAATAAGTCTTCAACTAGACAAAGACCCATTCTTTTTCTAGTCCCTTTCAACATCTACATGCATCCAGCTACTAAGTGAACTGGATTTAAAAGCCAGTGATATGCAGATGGCACAGAACTGCACTTCTTCCCTACATTTTCTTTGTTATCACTGAGGTTTCTGAGTGCTTGGATAAGGTCCAGTGCCTTGCTTTTCTAGAATAATGACAATCTCTGCAGTAAGAATAACTTATTGCCGTGCAGAAGATAAAGCTCATCCATGCAGCAGAAAGCCAGGCACAAATAGTTTTGTAGCTGTGGAAAATTCTGTTGGGGTTCTGGCTATGAAACAAAACAAACAAGCAAAAAAGTTTAGTGTAAAATAGTACAAAGTAGTTATTGGAAGGATACATATGGTAATTGTTGAGGATAAAAGAGGACATAGCTCTACTGTCTTGAATATTTAGGACAGAACGGGATGCTTTGCTATCACATTTGGGTTTCATTATGGACAGTAGGCAGAAATATCACACACAGACAAACAGAGAAATCTGAATCTAAATACTTTCATCCTATTGCAAATCATACTCTGATGAACTGCTTTATTGCACTCCACCACTAAGTGCTGCATACTGATTGATGACAGATAAAAATTGGCTCCAAAAATTCATCTGGTTGCCCACAAAAAAAGGCAGCAAACATATAATAGTAAAGCTCTTGCATCATACAGGTTTTAATTGTAAATAGCAAGCAAAGAAGAGCTGCTCTGGGTCATTACTACTCTGTCTTTACCTTCCTGCATTTTAAACCACAGGTGTCCCACACAGAGCAAAAGCCAGTGCCAGATTTGCTGTCTAAACTTGATCCAGCTCTGATCAAGCCCAGGATTTGTTTAACAGTTGAACTGAAGTTAAACAGGTTAAGTTCTTTGTCCTTAACCCTGGCACTCACTAGGTCTGAATCACTGTCTACAGAATTTCTAGCACAGGCCAGAAGGCATACTTCTGCAAAGTTTTGCTCTTTGGCACATAATTAATTCTGGGTTAATTTTGACCTATAAGGCCCACCCTGTTTTGAATCCTTATATATTAATAAGCTCATTGCATTTCAACTTGGCAGATACAGAATCTAAAGATACAAGACTTGATGTGTACATCTGGCTGGGGGTGAATGCACATCGGATGGGCTTGCAACTGTGCAACTGCCAGCTAACCATCTGGTATGATCTGTAAGTGAGGGTGATGTTAAAGTTCACCTTCCTTGGCGGGTCCTCTGGAAAGTTGCACCTGCATCTCAGTACAGGACAACTTAAAGAAAAATAGTTTCATTATCTAGAACTAGTTTAAGCAGAGCACCCACTACTTAACAGAGCCTAGGTCTGTTGTTTCTCAAGACCAGTTTTAAGAATCATTTTCTTTCCCTCAGGTGTTATTTTTTCTTTTTTTTCAGTGGAGGTTCTTGTGACGGACAAAGGCTTCCTTGCAGTGATGAAGTAGGTTTGGATACGCTGGCTAACACAGGATTAACATCTGTCTAGTAACAGGGATGCACTGTGACATGTCTCAAGGACAGCTGTAGAAAGAGTACTTTGTACAGGGATTTTATACATTTCTGTTAAGGAGTGTAACCTTCTGTACATGCAGACCATATATACTCAAGGTGAATAGTGTCCCTTTGTAAAGTATTTCTGTAACTCTCTTTCTTTCACCTCTGCTACCTAATATTTCTGCTGTTTTTCAGGGTCTCTATATCCATCCAAGTGAGACAGGATTTCCTGTAAAACTAACACCCCTGGAGCTGTCTCTTTTTTGTTGCTTTTTTTTAATTTTATTTCAGTGGGGCAATTTAGTTACTTATTTTAAAATATTCCCTTCATCAAATCCTTACACAGGGACTATCATTAAAGTTCCTGCTACCTTTGGCAAGAGTGGGTTTTACAAGTATGAAGAAACCCATGAAAAGACAGTCTCTTTTCCAAAAATTGCATCTAACTGAGGATTCCAAGTTTTCTGAAAGCCTTGCTGTTCCCTCACAGTCTGTGAGCCTTTTCTTCATTGTATTTTCAGTATCATTCATAGATTTTTAAGGGTATGGTAAGGGTGACTATGCTAGTCCAGGCATGTGGGCCCTGGAGGTGCCAGCAGCCCTTCCTGGTCCTGTCCAGCCTCCCCTGCGGTCTTCTCCCATGGGTGGCCATGGTCCAGGATCCCCTCTAGGCTCAGCCAAGGGCCATCAATCTGTAGCCCTGTCCTGCCTGATCATGCCTCCTGTTGCTTTACTTACAGCTGATTTTTGTAAGAGACCTCTCAGAAATCAATTCAGGCGTAACCTTGCTGATACAATGCTCAATGTTCTCATTATTAATAAATATTTCCAGTTCTCTTCTAGAAATACAAAAATCATGCTACTCTAAACTTGGCTTCATACTATTTCTGGTTATTACAATATTTGTAGAATAGTTGTACTTTGTGGGAGGTAAAATCAGGTAAAACACAATGAAGACTTCAATTTTGTGTGCAGTTTTTAGAATGTTCAAAACAGGATGGGAAATCATATGAATAATATACTGTAGTATAAATCAATGTTTCCTTCAGAATGCTCCTTCCCTCTATGAGACATATCTTCTTATATGAGGTGCAGCAGGCTTGGGAAAGCATGGATATTGAAAACACAGACAATACAGATATCACAGCTACCTGCAGTGTTAACACCTTTTGTGTTATTTTGTTACACTTTTGAAACAATATAAAATCTCAGGCATTGGTTTTAAGTTAGTGTCTCATTTTAGGGTGTTGAAAAAGAGTTCTGTATAATAGATTTTGTGCATTCACCTCTTGCAGAGGGTGTTTCACCTGCATTGCCATGGGATACTGAACAACACAACCATACACTTGATCCTGTACTCACTGAAAACTGCTTCCCAGAAATATATGTGTACTGATTTTTGGGGTGTTTGTTAACAGGAGGACATGGATTTTCAGGACAGGAGAAATAAACGGTAAGCATACCCAGGTGACCACAAAGAATACTACCTTAGCCTTTGATTTGCAAGCCTTTACTAGTAGTGTTATTTCCACTTAACTACTATCCAGCTCCAGTAATAAGAATGTTCAGATTTACACAGGTTAAGTGAGAATGGATGCCTTTCTGTGACCTACAGGAGGAAGTGCCTGGGACTCAAACCAGTTGCTATCATTACCAACATGAATGACTGAGAGACTCACAGGCTATTTATAGATGCAATAAAGCAGAATTTTCAGCTTGGAGGCAATTCATATACTTCAAAGAATGTTTCAGAACTAAATATTTAAATTCTCTTTTCCCTAGAGAAAAAGAAAAGAAACTTAATAAATTTTCCCTGTGGAAATTTTGGTTTTGCAGAAACTGCATTTCTGTCACAAAACATTTTATTGAAAAAACTCTTGAACTGCTCTGGGTGCTCACATGAAAGTAAGGAAAAGAATATATATCTTTTTAAGTATTTCATATGAATGGACACAAAGCTTTCCATTCTTTTTCAAGAACAGAACAGTTCATTTTCAAGGGCATGTATCTCTTCACATACAAAGTTTGAAAATAATCTAATCCTCTATATTTTTTCCACAGAATATTATTTTTTTAAAAACTTTAACCATGAAAGTTGTTTTTAAAAAGCAAAATGTCTGTAAGATCACAAATTATAAAAAAATGTTCAGTGTTGTTCAGTGTGGGAATGTGGGAATGAGGAATTACCAGGACATAGTTGACAAATTCTGTTGTTGAGTCTTTTGCAATAGGGAAAACATATCAGATTTTCCTTCACATAGGGTTAACACTGTATGAATGAATCCCTAGGATAAAGTGTAGCTGATTTCACATTATTGCAACATGTTTTAACTTTTGTCATCTGTTGTTTTTTCCATTGACTGTGTGCAGTAATACGGCTAAGTTTTTTCAGCTGTTTCACCTCCTTCACCAGAACACAAGTTTTTTAAAGGCCTGAAAATAGTGGCTTTTCCCTGTGACAGTAAAAACCACATCTATTAACCTACAGCAACTAAATCACTCTTTCAAAAATTGTGGCCAGAATTTAGTAACATGAAGAACCCCTGCCAAGGAAAATTCAATGGAAATGTAATGAAAATATTTGGTGTTAGCAAATATGGACACTCTCACAGTACTACTTTATCTGTTTGAAGAGACTGTGTAAGGCAGCTGTCTGCCCTGATTTTACCATTGGTGTGATGAACAACCTTGAACCAGATGTCTTGACCTCTCTCCACCTTTTTTTCCTCTGACAATCTTTGTCTAGTTTGTTAAAATTTTGCACGTTTTGTCATATGTGTTTCTATAGCATCTTTTACACAAAGATCTCCTCATGATCAGACCTACCTGGTGAAATCTATATACACTTAATAAGGGTAAAAGTTGTCCCACAGAGATGTCAAAAATTTAATTCCTCCTCTTAAGAGAAGCAGTCTGTGCAATGTAAATAAATCTTGAAAATGGCAATTGTCATTATTAAAATGTTAGTCTTCCTTTTGGGTGGGAAATCATGCAGAGAAGAAACAACCCTGTGGGAATTGCTCTGAAGTCTACAGATGTTATAGCTTGTATATATAATCGGTACGGTCTGTGCTATGGATTTTGCCCCAATTTGAGTCTAACTTTGCCTCCAAATCCATCTACCATGCATGTAATCAATCTCCTAAGGCCAGCCTGCACATCCTGAAGTTCAAAATTTGAGCCCTTTTTGGAAGGAGAATCGGAGGGGATGTGGTTCACATTTGTGCTCTGATTTGTTTGAATGGGATACTGAGTCATAGCTGACTGGATGCTTAGGTGGTTTATTGCAATGCCCTGTTGCCTACTTTTGCCTGTTCCTAGAAAGTAGCCTAGGAAAGAGGAATGGGTGCCTCCCACCTCTCAGGAGTGAAGGTAAGGCAGAACATATAGGCAGTAGGCTTCAGTCTTCAGTGAGATGTGGGGCTGTTCATTGCTACCTCTCAGTAGACACTGGCATTGGATGTGGAGGACATTTCTTCTACTCCATTTGTATCTGCTGTCAAAGAGGTTACTTTAGTGCCCTGGAAGAATGGAGCTCACCTTGCCCAGCTCTGTCTGAACAAAGAGGCAATCACTGCCTCTCACCTTTACTACATCTTGCCTGTGTGAGTCATTCTCCACTTAAGATTGTATTGGGTTTGCATGGCAAGGTTTTGGTAGTGGGGGGTGCTACAGGGGTGGTATCTGTGAGAAGCTGCTAGAAGCTTCCCCCATTTCCAACAGAGCCAATGCAAGCTGGCTCCAAGACGGACCCATCGCTGGCCAAGGCCAAGCCCATCAGAGATGGTGGTAGCACTTCTGTAATAACTTGTTTAAGAAGGGGGGGGGGGAGAAACCACAACTGGGCAAGAGCAACTGAAGCTGGAGAGAGGAATGAGGGAAACATATGTGAAAGCAACAGCTCTGCAGACACCCAGGTCAGTGAAGAAGGAGGGGGAGGAGGTGCTTCAGGCACCAGAGCAGAGATTCTCCTGCAGTCTGTGGTGAAGACCATGGTGAGGCAGGTTGTCCCTCTGCAGCCCATGTAGGTCCATGGTGGAGCAGATATCCACCTGCAGCCCATGGAGGACCCCACACTGGAGCAGGTGGATGCCCGAAGAAGGCTGTGTTCCTGTGAGAAGCTTGAGCTGGAGCAGGCTCCTGGTAGGACCTGTGGACCTGTGGAAAGAGGAGGTCACACTGAAGCAGTTTTGCTGGCAGGACTTGTGAACCTATGGGGGACCAGCTTGAAGCAGTTCCCGAAGAACTGTAGCCTGTGGGAAGGACTCATGTTGGAGAAGTTTGTGGGAGACTGTCTCCCATGGGAGGGACCTCACGCTGGAGCAAGGGAAGAGTGTGAGGAGTCCTCCCCCTGAGGAGGAAGGAACAGCAGATACAACATGTGATGAACTGACTGCAACAC
>VZRW01013732.1:49994-100883 GCA_013398125.1 Aegotheles bennettii | reverse complement strand
GGGGGGGCAAGATATTTTAAGATTTAGGTTTTGTTTGTCATTATCCTACTCAGATTTGATTAATAATAAATTAAATTAATTTGCCCCATGACAGTAATTGGTGAGTGATCTCTCTGTGTCCTTACCTCTATGCGTAAGACTTTCATTACATTCTCTCTCACCTTTTCAGCTGCAGGGAGAAGTGATAAAGTGGCTTTGGTGGGCACTTGGTGTCCAGCCAGGGTCAATCAGTACAAAGATAAACTGACTGATAGCAGCAGTTCTGGGGGAGGCCTGGCGACTAGGTTAGTGTAGGATGCCTCTCAGATGAGACCAGCAGAGAATATCAGAACTGTTCACACACTGAGACCCCGGACTTAGTTGTGGGGCAGTCATTTTGAGTGGTTCCTGCACTGGTGAGACCCATGTTTGAAAATTTGCCGAGTGTCAAACTATTACAGACTGGAGAAATGCAGTGCAACATATGCAGAGGGCATGAGCTGCTCCTGCTGAGGCCATAGACTTGCATAGACTTGCTCAAGTTTTGCCAGTCTCGTGCTGACAGACTCAAATTAAAGATTGACTCCTTAAGACTTCTGTCAATCCTGCTTCCTGACACAGCACACAGAATAAACTGCCTCCATGATCTGTGGCTTGTTCATTATCTCAGCCTTTCTCCCATCTGAGTTTCCTGAATCCCTTTCAACTGCACATCACATAATGGAATGGATTTTTTTGTCAAACATTTTTTTTAACTGGGCATACTGTGAAGTAGATTTGTATTTGCTTTTGAATTATGGCTTTCTCAAGCCTAAATATATGAGATATTAAAACAATGCTTATCAAAAAAAGAATCATTTTAATGCAATGCGAATATTCTGAGTCCATCTGCAACAGAATTGTTCAGCCAGAAAACAGGTATCATTCTTTCAGGCCTGTAACCCAGGCTACAGGCACAAGGTGACAGAAAATTTCAGCTGCACAGCAAAGTCTTCTGCAGTGTTTCCATGGGCCTGCTAGCACATATAAATATCAGGTAGGCCAAATGAGATGGGTTAGAGCAAGTCTTACTGGATGTTTATTGAGTCAGTGTATCTTTTGGGAATGAACTCCATGAGATACCCGGGGCTGAAAAGACATTTGCACTTGCATGGTTGCCCCGGAGTGATAGCAGGATATACATACATGATAACTCAGTTTGCCAACTTGTTACTGGGTGAAGCTTCAAGCTGCTCCTGATTCTTGCCTTCCTTTCAATTTTGGTTACTGTGATGTCTATGTAAAGTGTCACAGCTGATGTCTAAAAGGGCCGAGTGAACAAACTCGGCAGAAACAGCAGCAAAACAGGAACGATGGAAAGACACTGTCCTGAACCATCCTTCTAAGAGCTTTCTTTGAGCTCAGCAGCTGTACAGCCTGAAGGGGCATTAGATTTTCTCACTGGGTCTCCAATATAACATGGTCTATTATCACTTACCCAGTTGCCCTAATACTGAGGGTTGGCTAACATTTGTGAAAGGATGGCTAACCAGGAACCTTCTGGGAATCCAGTGTTGACTGAGTTTCCAAGAGACACAGGCTGGTAGTTTGAACATTCCTGGTAGTTTGAACATTCACAGCATTAATTGTTAGTTAATATTATCAATATGTGTGACTTCAGCCATTAGTTTCTGTTAGATTAAATGGAGATTTTAAAGTTCTTTGGCATTCACTATTCAGTCATCTCTCTACTCTCCATGCCATTTCTCAGTCTATGTCATATTAAAAAATCTGAATGACTCGCGTTCCTTTGCAACACATCTTCTCTAGCCTTCAATATAAAGTTCAAGATGTTTTTCAGACTCTAAACTTCCCATTATTAATCTTTTCAGTGTACTGAGAGATATCACCTCTTTGGCCCATAGAATCATAGAATTGCTTCAAGATCATAGAATAACCTTCAAGATCATCGAGACAATCATAAACCCAGGACTGTCAAGTCCACCACTAAACCATATCCCCAAGGACCACATCCAAACATTTTTTGGACACCTTGAAGGGACAGTGACTCTACCACTTCCTTGGGCAGCCTGTTCCGATGCCTGACCACCCTTTCCATAAAAAAAATTTTCTGATATCGAGCTTGAACTTCTCCTGGTGCAACTTGAGGCCATTCCCTCTTGTCCTGTTGCTTGTCACTTGGGAGAAGGAACCGGCCACCCCCTCGCTCCAACCCCCTTTCAGGTAGTTGTAGAGAGCGGTAAGGCCTCCCCTGAGCCTCCTCTTTTCCATACTAAACCAACCCCAGTTCCCTCAGCCACTCTTCTTTAGACCTGTGCTCTAGGCCCTTCACCAGCTTAGTTGCCCTTCTCTGGATCCGTTCCAGTACCTCAGTGCCCTTTTTGTAGTGAGGAACCCAGAACTGAATACATTATTGCACATGTGACCTCACCAGTGCCACGTACAGGGGGATTATTACTTCCCTAGTCCTGCTGACCACACTATTTTTGATGTATGTCAGGATGCTGTTTGTCCTCTTAGCTACCTGGGCACACTGCTGGCTCATGTTCAGCCGGCTGTCTACCAGCCCCCCCAGATCCTTTTCTGCCAGGCAGCTCTCCAGTCACTGTTCCCCAAGCCTGTACCTTTGCATGGGGTTGTTGTGGCCCAGGTGCAGGACCCCGCACTTTGCATTCTTGAACCTCATATAATTGTCCTCAGCCCATCGCTACAGCCTGTTCAGGTCCCTTTTAGTTACAAAGCTGAAACCAGTTTCCTCATGGCATTGTATTGGAAGCTCTTGTTAAATTTCTTGCCCTTTCCTACCCTTGAATCCTCTTTTGAGCTCCTAGTTTCCAAGGTGTCATCTCTCATTCTCACATGTATCCTTCCTGCTTCTTAAATGTAAAGTGGCTGTAAAACAGTGGATCCAAATAAGTAAGCAATCCAGATCAATTTGAGAGACTTATTCTCATCAGCAAATGAACTATGTAAGAAATACTCACTTTGGAGCATCATAGAAGAGAAAAATCTTCATTTCATAAATCCACATGTGATTGAAACACTGAAACACTAATATTCGTAGATATCTGTATAGAGACTACATCCTCAGCTGGCATTTTATCTCTGGGTTTCCATGGATCTGTGAAGGTGTCCATAAATATGTGGAACATTACAAAGCCTGAATAAATAGGAATTTAAAGAATGTTCTCCCTAAAAGCATAACCTCTTTTGTATTTATTACATAGTTTATGCATGAAAAATAGATAAGATTTTGTTGTTTTTCAAGCCATACATTTTCTTCCCGCTTCTCCCCCTCCCTGATCTGATGAAATTTACTGAAGTGGCATGCGAACATTTCCCCATTGTGACAGCCATGGTTGAAACATGCAAATCCAAGGAGTTGTTCCAGAGAAAGAGAAATGGAACATTACTTTAAAAAAACTCCAAGACATCCCAGAAAGCAGTCAAATATTTATGCAAAATGAATGTATCTTTATACACTGGCACTGAACAACACAATGCTCTGTCTCGCACAATACTGTCATTCATGTGCGTACATACTGCCACAGGCAAGAGTCCCACACAATGTATTTTTATACAATTGCTAGCATATTTCATTACAAGTTGTTTTTTTAATTCCTTTACGCAGAGGATTCTCTTGATAGAGACATTCTGTCTCCCTAGTTTCCTAAAAGTAAGAAGAACTGAAACACAGAATTTAGAGGAAATTATGGAATAAAACATTAAATTTCAGTGGTAAATAACATTATCAAAGAATATTGTTATGGTAATAACAAAGGAGATGGAAAGAAACTTTTTATTCTCTTAAGAGAATTCACAACACACTAAGTTATATTTTGTGTTCTCACAGTTATTATGTAAGCAATTACAAATACAATGCAAAGTGGACAGAATTGCTAGTATTAAATTTATGATACACAGCACATTAAGACCTTGAAATCTTTTCATGTAAATAAGAACTGGAGAAAGCCTGTGCAACTGAAGCATAGAGCAGAATGACTATCATTCTCTCTACCTCAAGAAGCAGATACCTGATATCATCCTACCTAAACAAATAGCAAGTGAAAGGACGAGAACTAACAGCCTCACATTGCACCAGGGAAGGTTTAGCTTGGATGTTAGGAAAAATTTCTTCACTGAAAGGGTTGTCAGGCACTGGAACAGGCTGTCCAGGAAAGTGGTTGAGTCACCTTCCCCACAGGTATTTAAAAGATGTAGATGTGGTGTTTAGGGACATGATTTAGTGGTGGACTTGGCAATGTGCTAGGTTAATGGTTGAACTCAATGATCCTAAGGGTCTTTTCCAGATTTAATGATTCTATAATTCTGCCATTCTACCTCAAAAGAATATCAAAAGGCAAATTTCCAAAGACTGAGAATTTGGGGAAGGCTAAAAAAAAAGCATACGAGGTGCTTCACTTTAGTTATCTTGCATGTAGTTGTGATGCAGAAGCCATGGCTGAACACATAGAAATGATACATATGAATTGAATCCTGGACTGTGGACTTTCTATTAAACTTTAGCCCTGTGCACACCATGGGTAACCTTTTGAGGATAGTGGCAGCGCCAGGTCTCGCTGCTGCTTGCTCCAGCACTTGGAAGGCCAGTGCGTGAGGAAGGACTTGGATATGCTAGAAACAATGTGGCTCTTCCCAGTCTAATTCTCCCTTACTTACCCTCTTTCCTGAGCATGGATAAGGAAACAGGAAATATGAAAGCATTGTCTAGTTCTTTTCTGTACAAACAGACCTGTATTTTCCTGTGCAAAAAAATGAAACAAAATATAATAAAATAAATCCTCTGTGGAAGCATCTAGTGAGTACCCAGCTGTTTGTTCTTCTTTAAGATACCAGAGACAATGAAATGATGAAATCTGCACACAAGACAGTCTGTACCGTAAATGAATAAAACATTTTTTTAATTCCTCTGTGGGGGCTTTTCTGTGAAATCCAGGTGTCCTTTCCATTGAAACTCTCAGAAGAGGAAAAAATTATACTATTCATTATCCCAGGCACAGCATTTGCATAAAACACTCTTCACATAGTGGCTCCTGTCAAAATATCTGTCACTCTGCAACGCTGGCTCTCTGGCCACCATGCACCTCTTGTGACACCTTGACATGCATTTCCTACATCCACTATGCTCCAGCATGCTAAATATCCTGTGCTACACATCCCCTTCCCCTTTGCAGGACAGTTAAGATTTTTCTTCCTTTCTCTCCCTGGCAGAACAGCCATTTCATCCTGCTTAAAACCCATGAATCTGTATGAAAACTTCAGGCCTTTATTAGAAGAGACACTCTGAATGATTTGAAAGTGGGCTCATTTTATAGGTATTTTTCATCAGATCACTTTTATGTGACATTTTTTGCAGTGGTTCACAGATACTCTTTTTTGGGGGTGCAAGTCTGTTTGTTAAATTACAGGGGCTTCACGTAAGATTTCAGTTTCATTACGAAACATGGAGTAGGTAGTATTTAAACAAATCTGTTCCTGTAACTCCATGCCATTTAAATGCACTCCTCCACTTTAATATCCTCTTAAATCATTTATGTATACATCACCATTGCACATACCATACTTTACATTCCACATGTAGTGACACAGGACAACAATGCAAACTAATTAAAACTACAGGGTGAAACTCTGACCCCGTTGAAGTCAAAGGGAGTCTCGCATCTTACTTCAATAGAGTAAGCCTTTCACCCCGAGGCCCCTTCTGTCCCCCTAAGTTTCTCTGGCTGTTTGTGCAAAGAGTCCTGGAGAATATCAGGTCTCAGAGAGCCAATTAGCCAGAGACAGCAGTACAACAAAGCTTCCCCCTCTCATGCGGAGCGGGCGGCCCTTTGCCTTCAGGAAACAGGTCCAAGCTGGGGTGGGGCTGTGGCTCAAACTGGCAGCCCCCCCATGGGTATAAGTTAAAGGCAGAGGAGCCCCTTTGTGGGCGCAAGGACGCAATGGGGGCAAAGCGACATGAAAATAATTGAAGGTGAGGGGAAAGGGCCTGAAGCTGTGTTGCAAGGGCAAGTGATCTGATCACTTGAAAGCCAAATGTTTCCCTAATTGCTATTTAAAATGACTGCTCCTGACCAGGGGTGCCCAACCTTCCCCACTGGGTGGTCCACACATCTCCTTCCAGTTGCCGCTGAAGGGCGGTACACAGTGGCACGTCCCTTGGAAAGGACCAGATGTCCTGCACATGCAACACACACGTGATATTTTGCTTTTATTTTCTGCTTTTCCAAAGACTCCTCAGCACAGGACAGAGATTAGCTTTCTGACTGAAGGAATTACTCCATCAGTGGCAATCCTTTCCTAGTTGTTCTGTCCCCCATGGGGTCCCTTGGCCTCTCCCATGACATTTGAACAGATGTGCACTTTCCACATAAAAGTAAACAGGGTCCCAGGCAGGGCTGGATCCACAGGCTGACTCCTTGCCATCTCTGCCTGCCAGAAATGAGATGCAATGTGAGATCTCTAATCACCAGTGCCACTGGCCCATAGTCTGTGAAGTTTTAAAATGTGACCTGAAGAGATAGGTGCTCATATGTTCAAAATGTCCAAGATGATTGCTTCTCAGAGGATCGTGGAGCAGTCTTACTAGATCCGTGAGGTTAGTTGCTCCAAGTGTAAAATTAGTTTTCAAAGAATAGAAGTCCATTCTTGATCGGAAATATTGAATGAAGACTAGAATTTTCCTTGACACATTTTGTTTCAATGGAAAACAGATTTTGACATGTTCTGGCCTCAATATTGGATAGTAAATTATAGATCATGGGGACACTGACAAAATGGAAAGACCATGAGATACTTAGAAGCTGTTGAAGGTGCTTTCTGGATGAAGATATTCATACCCATAGAGTAGTGCACCAAGACTACTGTTCTTAGAGCAGGGTAACATTGTGTTAGAGAAGAAAAAGGATCCTTGAATTTGGTATAAGATCACAGGTTTTTGGAGGTTTTTGAGGTTTTTAAGCCTTATGAAAACCTGAATCAGGCACTGTTCACCTTCCAAATGACAATGCTATTGCCTGAAGACATCCTTGGTGCCTGAAGTTACTTGCTATGTTCATACTTTTCACTGTGGGAATTGAACATGAACAAACTGTCCATTTTAGGATTCTTGTGTTGCAAAAGGTCAGGTTCAATTCTATAATCCTATGTATCGATCTTTACAAAGAAGTGTTTTGTTCAATCTGGTCACAGAAAGATAATGAAAGCTCTTTAAACTGGTTCAAGGTGGACATAGGTCCATTTATTCAGTCAGTTTTGTTGCTTTTTGAAGAACAGTGAAGCATTGCCTTTGAAAAATCTTTGCTGAGTTGCCTTGAGGAACTGTAGTGAAACCAAAATCAATGTACTTGTGAATACTTAGAGATTGCCCACGCCAGGATGGCACATGCTTTTTTTTTTTGTCTCAATACTGCAATCATTGAAGAGGATGACATAGAAAAGGAGCTCCACTGTATTCTTATCAAACATTTTGTGTTTTGTTTGGTTTTTTTTAAATGCTTTAGCGACATAAGGATATGTTAATCAGAAAGAAATTCAGATTCAGAAAAATAAATTTATCAAAATTAATGACTGTAAATTTATCGATCCCTGACTGTTACTGATGAAATGCTGGAGTATACGGGAGCGATGGATAAGCTGGAAAGAAATAATTGTAATCTAATATATCAAGTGCAGAACAGTTGTCTAATGAACACCTTACAAGTACAGACCAAACCATAAGATTACATAAATGTATCTTCTATTAATTTCCTTTCTGGTGACTTACTATCTAGAAACCAGAGAAGGACAGAGAAGGGCAACAAAACTGATCAAAGGACTAGAAAATATGTCTTATGGGGAATGACTGAGGGAGCCGGGGTTGTTCAGTCTGGAGAAGAGGAGGCTCAGGGAGGACCTCATCGCTCTCTACAACTACCTGAAAGGAGGTTGTAGTGAGGCAGGGGTTGGTCTCTTCTGCCGGGCCCATAGCGAAAGGACAAGAGGAAACGGCTTTAAATTGCAGCAGGGGAGATTCAGATTGGACATTAGAAAGAACTTTTTCACTGTAAGGATGATTAAGTATTGGAACAGGTTGTCCAGGGAGGTTGTAGAGTCACCGTCCCTGGAGGTGTTCAAGAGGTGTCGGGATGTGGCGCTGGGTGATATGGTTTAGTCATAAGGTAGGTAGGCAATTAGACTGGATGATCTTGAAGGTCTCTTCCAACCTTAATGATTCTATGATTCTATTCTAAACAATAATACCTTTTTTTAAAAATGGTGATCTGTTTTGGGACACATTAACCATCTATGAAGAGTAAGAATTAGTTTTTCTTCTAGAAAAGCACAACTGGGACATCATCAAGAGACCATGACAGATGGGTGGAGGTCTATTCTAGGTATTCTAAAACCAAAATTCATTCCTGGTTTGTACAGGAATAAAGCTTTGTAAGAGGGATTTTAGGAGCATGTTGGTGAAGAATCTTTTAGCTAACAGGGAAGAATATGTCATCGTTTTTCCTGCCAAGGTCACTGACTACCTCTTGATATTCTTGGGCATCTGAGGTGCAGGTCTCAGTGAACTTGCAGTCATCAGCAGCAGCAATTATTTCAATTGAGCATAACTGTAAGCAGAAACTGTTAGGCCACACTCAGTGACCTTCCACAAAATATATGCCATTCAATATAGACCATGCAATACACCTCATGGAATGGTCTTTTATAAGAAATAAGTACGATCATTGATTTCTTGCTAATCTTGATTTCTGTCATGTGAGAGCTCTACTTTATGGATGGTAGAACCAGGTATCAAGAGAAGTGGTTTTGCCAAGTCCAGGGGTCCAAGCTCAATCAATCTGAGTATCTCCCAAACTGATGAGACCACTCCAGCCAATAGGCTCATGACATTCAATGTAAATGTAGACCACGTCCTATAGCAGTTTCAGCCAAGAGGAATTTGGAGGTTTTAACGGATTCAGCATGGTAGCAGCTAGAGACATTTTGGAAGAAGAAGAACTTTAACTGAAATGCTCATGCTCTGAGTGTGACTTTCCTAAAGTCTCTCCCTCTGGGGTATGTCTCAGGCTTTTATTCACTGCATTTTGGACAGATGAAAGACAAATTTAGTTACTCCTCAAGCTGTAAGCAGTATCCCTTGTGCTGTCAGTGACATGGCAGGCATCTTCAATCTGTTTTGTGATCGTCAATCTTTTGGCAAAAAAGTGGAAGAGGTACAAGGAGGTTTCTTACATGCTAACCAGGAAGAGGAGAGTATGAGGACAATGCCACACATTGTGCTAAACAACTGCCCATTAGTGTCTGCAAGTCCCCAAGATAGGATGGGTGGATTCTCTGTATTATAGGGACCAATGAGGAAAATGTAGTGGAATGGTGAAAACCTAAGTCCTTTTATAGTCATTCAAAGTCAGTGGGTCAGTCTGCTGACAGCACATGGCAAATGTACAGTGAAAACATTCACTGTTCATAGCCTGTGATTGGTGTGTCATCACTTTCCATGTGGAATCTCACTGCTATCAGCTGTGTTCTACCCTTCAAAAAGTTATCTCAAAAATAAGTTATTATATCATGTTGCATTAAGGAATTGGCTTAAATGGAATGGAGTATTTCTCTATTCCTTGGCTGCTGTGAAGTTTTGACTTCTTAAGTTTAAATATGATCATACTTCCTCCTCTGTTCTGACATAAGCATACAAACCACTGTTGTTGCAAAGTTGTAAAGCCTTTAAACATGTGACTACCTTTTGTCCTTGTAAAAAGACAGTTACACCAAGGTGTTTTTTGATTAAGCAATGCTAGCAGCATCTCATTTTGCATATCTTGTTGGTGGCTTTTTTATTGAATGTCTGAAATATAATAGAGGCATATCCTTGGAAATGTAAGGTAGTATTTCCTTCTCACATATTTTCCATGTCCCTGATGAGCACCACCCAAACCCTAATCTCCTTGGCTGCTGGAAGGGTTGATTAGCATCACTGGCTAAGGATGGTTCTGATGACCAGACAACCAGCTCCAAAAGGCTTGTTCTTTCCACTTTTTCTAGGTATTATAATGAAGTGCTCTGGAGTAATCTAAATTATGTAAATACTCTTTCTACCAACTATGCTTCTCATAGATTCCCTTAAAGCAAGATTAAAAGAGTGTAGGAAGTGTGCTTGATATTCCTTCTAAAAAGCTATGCACTTAAACAGTACTTTTCCATGGCTTTTCTGCTGGAATGCATTAGGCAAAGCAGAATCAACCTTGTCAGTCACCAGGGCAGCTTCCATGACACGGAGTGCTGTAACTAAGAATACAGAAATAATAAGAGAGCCCCAGTTACCCTCCACTGATTCCTGTAGAATATGTAAAATGCTTTGGGGTGCTCTGAGAAGATAGACCCAATATAAATGTAAAATAATTGTTAGAAAATAAAAGCCTTTTTGCCTGGAAGCCAAGCAAAGTGTTCTCAGGAAAACAAAAAGGCTTTATATGCAAAACCATGGATGGTGGAGGAAGCTCTGTACAGATCTCAGATACAGAAATATTGAGCTGCTAACTGAAGTGTGTGGCATGAGCAGGAGTTTGGGGAAGGAAACAGGTTGCTTTAGCAAGAGGCAGAAGAAAAGTGGGTCACCAGAAAAAAAGGGATGAATAGAAGGGAGAAAGCACATGCAGAGTGGTGCAAAAACTCACATGGACTCAATGTGATGGTAAAGCAGCATGAATCCCAGAGAACTGTTGCCAGATCTTCCTGTTCTAGCTAATTTAGTCTGGTAAAGGCAGATGATAAATGGGAGCAAGGCAGTCATGTGCTACTAAAAATATGACATCTACCTTTCTGCTGATGTAAGGTCCTAGGAACATCCTCTGGGTTAGAAAAGGATACATACATACATAGAAAATACATACTTCATGTGTATGTACCCTATCTCATCCTCTCTTGGCTGTTTCAAAATCCTGAGCCAAGCCCCAGTCATTATTCTGATGGACTGTTCCCAGACAGAGGGCAGGATAAACACAGCATTCAGGCTGGTTCTACCAATGCTTTTGGAGCAGGGACAAGTGGGGAAGGACTTTCTTCTTCTCAGACAGAGGAAATCAGAAAAAAGGGGAATAATAAGGGAAAGCATCTGCAAGTGTGAACTGCTGAACAATACTAGATATAAGTATGTCACAGAGTGCAAGAGTCACCATATTAGTGACACCCAAGCAACTGGTCCATGCTGCCATTGAACAATCTGCAGATACCAGCAGAACTAACAAATCAGAAATGGCATTCCATGGCTGTCTTGGCCACATGGACATGGCACCAGGCCTACCATTGCATCTGGCACTAGTTCAGGAACCTCTGCATCACACCTTGTTGCATGTTGAAGACAGGACCATGGTCCACTGGTTACCAGTAGCTCCACCAGAAGCTCCACCAGTACAGTTCAGTGATATATTTGCTTTAGAAACCTGGGATAACTTGCTGAAAAATATTCCTGTTTTTTCTCCACCCTAGACTTAGTGTTTTCAACTGACTGTTTTCCTGCCTGATAACTCTAAAAAAATTATGACCCTTAGGCTTTGAAAATTCATAGACTCTTGTCACCTACTATAGAACTCTGTTGTGACAAGATGTCCCCCAAATTGGAGATAAAGTGTGACACTATATCCATTAAGTTATCATTAGTAACTAGTCATTTCAGTTTTGTGGTGTTGTTTCCTTGACACATCTGGTTAATGCAGAAAGTAAGTCCAGAACACTCTGAATGGGAGCTATGGGGGTAATATCCATCTTTTTTTAGGAGCTTTATCTTGCAAGCATTGCAGCACAACTCAAACGAACATCTAATTGTTAATGCACAGTGCTGACTGTCATAAACAAAAGCTCCTATAGTGAAATAGAGGGTCCAACAAGGTTCCATGTACAATTGCTTCCAAAGAAATAACACATGACCAGAAGATCTGTCCTACAAAATTTACAAATCAAGTAGATATAACTTTTGTTTCAGAAATCAAGTACTCCACATTAACACTGGAGCACATGATGAATCCAAACATTTCTAGCAAGTTTTTCTTAATTCTGTCTTTCTAATAATGACTAAAGCAATGAAAGACTCCTTTGTGTGGCAGGAAGGGAGACAAACATGAGCAAAGAAGAAGCTTCAAGAACATGTCATTTCAAAAGGGCTTGCCTTCCTGAGCTTTAACAGAATAACCTAATTTTCATTATATAATGTTGCCAAATAAGAAGAAAAACATATCTCAAAATGCTCTTTGTTCTGTGAATGTCTACTTGTGTAACAGCAGCAGTATTGTTATTCTGTGTCATCCCTTGTTGACAAGCCTGTTTGAGTTCCAATAATGGAAAACTATCATGTTGATTTGCTTCAGATTAACCTCATCTTCTTGTCATACTACAAGTATTTTCCATTACAAGAAACAAATATATAGTGATAGGTAAATGATTTTGATAAAGTCTGACAAAGATTTTAAAACAGCTGCATAGCTGCTTATTTTATTTTAGAAAAAACAATAGCATCAGAAAGATGACATCTGTCAGATGTCTTTGGTAATTTTATCATTAGGTGTTGTCATGACTTTCTACATCTGGCTATAAGCAACAACTGCTTTTTTCTGTGATATAAATATTATTTTGAATATCTTAGAACTTCTAAACCAGTAACCAGTTGGTAAGAAGATCTGAAAATAGTGAAATCACCAGTGAAACTAACATTAAGGACTGTACATAATTTCTCTAACCAATTCTAATATGTTAACTTCAGACTACAACAATTTTGTATTCCAGCACAGAGCTGCTGATTGCTTCTTTTATATTTTTCCCTTTAGACATAGGACTTTGGAAAAGTGAATTATTCTGATCCTATAATGATAGTACTAGTGTTATGATACAGAAAGTATCAAAGCATACAGAGATATACACTTGCTCCATGCAGAGAATGGTGTTTATTGTTAGCAATTACCAGAAGTGACTCAGAAGTCAGCATGATTGCTGGGTATAGCAACACTTACCACTTCAGTCCCTTCCAACACAACAATAACTTGTGCAATTGAAACTTTAAAATTATGTTCAGAAGATAAGATCTGTGCTTACTTAAAATGTGTAGATGTTACAAGCCTCTATTTAGCCACACGCAGGTACTGTGGTGTGCACAGTAATTGCCTGTTAGGCATTTGCGTTAAATGCTACCAACACAAGGCTGCAACTTGAAGGCAGTTTCTGCTGGTTTTCTTAAAATTTACCCTTTAAACTTTTTTTATTTACCAAACAATGGAGAATGCTTGATTGGTAACAAACTCTTGTTCTCCCACCACTTTGGACTACAGCATGTAGCAGAATGCTGCATTGTGTTTGTCTATGTTGGAGTCAAGCCACTGGGGAAAGACCCTGAACAAAAATGGAACTATGTATAAAGCCTTGAGATGGCCTCTATGCTCCATAATAATACTGACTTCAGATATGATTTTGAAATTACCAAGAAAACTTATCAGGGAACCTGCAGGTCTTAGTTTGGTATGGAAAACAAAAACCACTTGCCTGAATGACAAACCTTGTTTTCAATACAGACTTAGAAGGAGCTGGTGGTTCTTTTTGCAGGTTTAATGAAGAGCCTTTTAAACCCAAACCCCCTTGCTATCTGATGCCTACTAGGTCCATGTGAAATCATTTGCTGGTCTCTCTTCAGCTATGATCAAAGAAATGGTCCAGCTACAAATTTCAGCATCATGATTAGCACTAACAGGTCAATCTCAGAAGACAGGAGAAGGGCTGACCAGCCAGCAAGGTAGAGTTGAACCCTCTGGTGTGACACATCTGAACTAGGATCTTACTCCTTTGACAGTCCACAGAAAAGAAACTTACCTTGTCTCTATCTTCTTTGTAAGTATCATCATCTAGCAGTATCAAATGACCACGACTATCTAAGTCAGAGACCTATTACAGGCCAGAGTAGATGAGAATGAGATTCCTCCTCTTGTTCCTGCTGTGTCTACAAGTTCTGGACACTGGAACAAGCTTGCTCCTTCAGATCGCGAGTGTCCTCTCACACATCCATGATCCCATTCTGCCATCCAGCTTCTTTGTCCTATTAGTGTGAGGGAAGCGCTTGGAAACAAATGAGGGTTTCTATTATCTCTTCCTATGAATATTTAGTGCATTTTTAGTGGCATTATCTGACAGACTGGGCACAAAAGTAAGGTCAAATCTATTCCTAGGGCCCTGTTGGCATCTACAACTGCCTGTGTTGTACTTTTACCATATATGACATCCACCAAGTGAATTTATCATAGCAATCACTTTGAGCATATCTCAAGGATTTCATCATGATATTTTGCTGTTGCAATGCCAGAGAGAGAACAATAGCATGAAATAAAATGCACAGAACTCCCCTTCTTATGAAAGAGAAATGGAAGAGCAGAAAACAGGCTGAATTTCTCCAGGGTAATTTTATGTAAAAGAAAGACCAGCAACATCCTTTAAGGCCTGAAATGTCAAGCTTGTAAAAATAGTGTTCTTGGGAGTTGTATTTGATCATTTGTTAAATACTGTGATATAAAATGTAGAAATCCATGTGTAATGCTTCAAATCCCTAATCTGGTTTAAAAGGTCAGCTGAAGCCTAAAAGGACTTGACATTTTCCCTTTAAAATCTGACTTTTTGACTCAGAGCTAACAACATTTGAGCCTGAATGACCTGAAGGATAAATACAAAAGCTGATTTCAATTGAACTATTTAGAAAGCAGGGGATCTTCTAATTTGTAAGATAGCATTCAGGGATGCTTTTCCATTAAGAACTCAATCGACTGAAAAATGATTTCCTTGGGTATTCCACAATCTTTCAATGCTTGTGTAAATTTTACACAGGAGGGGGCAGCGAGTGAGGCTGAAGATGTATAACACAATGCCAGGAGAGCAGAAAGCTCTTTATGAAACAGAGGTAACTGGTATTTGCCTCAAAAAAATGTAACCTTTTCACCTTTTCCTTCACTGCTTTGGAAGACTGAGTCTGCTTCAAAATCTTCACTGTCCAGTGAAGATGAGGCTTACTGGCTAGTATTAATGTCTTGATAAGCTTGATGATAGTCCCTTCCAGTGACATCCATTCCCATGCCTCAGACCTCATTTGGCTCGCAGTCAGTACTACATGGGGGTTTGATGGCTGCTTTTGTGGAGGTGCACACCAACGACCTGCCTGGTTCTGCAAGTGTGCTCTGTGGCTCTGCTTCCTCACAGAGCCTCAGGTTCTTCTCCTGCCCAGTTCCAGTTCCACCAGAAGGTTACTGTGGCAACTGAAAGCATGGCCCCTTTTCCTTCCCAAGTCTCCACTGCTCCCTCATTGCCTCCTTCCCTCATGACATCCAGCACCAGACCTCTTCCTGGCCACTTCGCACCTTCCCATCCATTTTTCTCAAAGCAATGACGGAGAAACTAGGGCTGCCTTATGCCTCAGGCCTCTCATGATCATGTGTGTTGGCCCCACTATGCAGAATCTCCCAAGGGCTCATAAGGCTTAAGGTGAGCAGGGGTGATGCGTCAACCTCCCTGTTCAGTGTCATCTCTCAGGGGTCTGTGCTGATCCCTTGGCCATGGATGTCCCGAGGGCAGGGGTGGGAAGCAGACATGCAGCTCCCATAGCCCCTCCACCACTGGATAATCTGTACTTGGTCCCCCTGGCCAGCTTTGGAAGTTGGATAAGCAACGGGGCTGGAGATCACCACCTGGAGGCCAGGAGTGAGGCAGAGGGTGATGGAGGGGATGACACTGTGCAACACCTCACAAAGCCCCTGCAGAAGCTCCCCTCTGACTGGGTGCCTTGTGCCAGTGCCTGCTCCCCCTGGCCAATCAACACACATCTCCCTGCGGTGTGGCGAGTGGGACTGTTGTGTCATGCCGACACCCCTCAAACAGAGCGGTTGCATTCCCATCAGTCACCTGCTGGAACAGAAATACGGCTGATTTAACACAGCGTTGTCCCAGGATCGATGTCTCCCAGCTTCCCCCGGTGTTTATTTTTGATAAATGCCTCAGTTTCGGCTCACATCCACCCAGCAGCTGGGGACTATTATACCGTGACAACCTTCTATTCTATTGTCACAGTATTGGATGCCTGAAAAGGATAATAGGTAGATATTTCTGCTCTTTGGATGTTAAGAAATAAGTGGCATTCTTATTCTTTATTTAGTTACTTCTTAATTTTAATGAATAGCTTTACTGATAATTACCAGATTCCTATATTGATAAAAACTGGCACATTGTGCATGTTAATAATAGCACAAATTTGATATTTATGAACTGCTGTTCTTTTGCAAATATAGACATTTGGTAATCATCATTATGATGATAAAATTCATTAAAATTTGAGAAAAAACCTATTATCCCTTCTGCCCATCATCTTTTAATTAAGTAACAGAGAGAGAATTTATAAGACTTTCCTAGTCACACTCCAGAGTATTGTTTCTGTAAGGGAGTCTCTATGTATCAAAACACCTTCATTTCAGTTTTGATAGACTTAATGTGAAAGACCAGAAGACTGACAGTAGATTTATTCCAAAATGTATTTCAGATATTTAAAAAATTTTAGCCATGCATTTGAATCTTGTTTGGGTGTAGACTGGAGTTTGGGTGTAGACTGGAGTTTGGGTGTAGATTGGAGTTTAGGTGTAGACTGGAGGCTGTAGCGACATTAGAATCTGTATTAGGATTTGCTAGTTTGCAATAGGAGAAAACTTTTGTGATAATTTATTCTTCAGAAATTTCTAATAGTGTGAATTCTGGAAAACTTGTGAGGTCAGTTGCTCATATGAAAAGTTCAGTTGTATCTAAAATGCTAAGTAATTTGGTTTGGCCAAGAATCAGAAATGTATGGGGATGGGTTAGATTCAGACACGTTCAAAGAGTTCAGGCATTTGTAAAGGTTCAGTTAAAGCATTCAGTCACTATCTACTCCTGGTCTGCATTATAATTAAAATTTTTAAGCTGTATTTTGAATGACAAAAATATTATCTGTATCAAAATAAGTTTTTACTTTGGATCTCTTAGATATTAATATCTGGACAGAAGAGTTTTCTTAAGTAATAGGAGTGGTTTGTTATTATGACCATGACCTTTAGCATTACATCCGCAATAGATACAGTTTGTATTATTTGATAATATCCTAAACTGAAATCTCATCTTGTTGACTCATACATGATGTTGTTTCATTTTTAATGCATTTATTTACCTGACTTAACAGAACTTTTATATTCATTTCCTTTGATGCTACCCTTGTACTCAGCAGAACTGTCAAAAATAATGCTGAGATCTTATTTTAAGGGTTCTTATGTATTTCCTTTTTTTTCCTTTGATGCTGGAGAATACTCATGGGTAGCACTTACAGCACCAGCAAATATTTCAGGGAAAGATGTAGCCTGTGCATATCCTATCTTAGCCTTTCAGTCTTAACTAGGGCCTAATATACTAACAAATCTGGGCAGATTCTCATGCATACCATGATATATCATCACTGTGTTCAGCCAAGAGTGAAGGAAGCAATTTTGTGAGGTCGCAGGATGGTCAATGCTCTTCTATTTGAGTTTTTCTTGGGTTCATCCAGACAATTTTCATCTCAAAAGGTTGTTCCCCTTCTTTACGTAGTTAATTCCTTCCTCTACAAATCTGACATAACTCATTTGAGGAAAGCTACCAGACAGTCCGGTGTCATGCAGAGGCTATGATGACAAGATCATAAGGAAAAAAACTCCCATGGAACAGAGGAACAAAATATTTTCTCTTACTTAGCCCAAACTTTGCTCTCACATTCATTTGGAAATTATTGAAGCTAGCTGGGGAAGTAAAATTCCCATCAAAAAAACCCAACCCAAACCAACAAACAGGCACCACTATTTTAATAAAAAATAAGTAAAAATTCAAGAACTGAAATACTTTGCCCTAAGTGCAAAGATTTAGAGTTCAGTATGATGCTGCACTGCTACCTGTGATTTGTTTTTCTTCTGTTCCCACCATTGTCTGAGGGCTGACTTTATCCAGCAAACTGGAATCTCCAGTGATGCATGAGAACCACTTTTATTCTTGAAGAGCAATGGTATTTCATGGAAAATACTACCCTGTCCACACACACCAGAATGAGGCAACTCGACCACAACATCCTAGAAGTACCACAATTGTACTACAGAACTGCAGGAAAAAAAACAAAGCAACAATAGTTTGATCTTCATATTGATATCTCCTCTGGAACATTTGCTTTGCAAATAAATAAATCAAAGCACAGTCAGTTTTCTCAGCCTTTCTGTAAAAATAATATAAAATAATAAATTTTAGATAAATTCTATCATAATCTACAAATCAAAATAAGCCTCCTGAAGAGGGCAGAAGAAATGAAAATATTCCCCTTTCTAAGTATTAAAGTTTTAATTGAAGTTATCTGGAATAACGTCGAATTTCTTTGCAGATATTTTATACAATTCTTGGTAAATATACCATTTTGTTGCTTTGAAATGACAGATAAAACAAGATATTTTAGCACAGAGTCTGCCAATCCTCCGCTCAAGTACTGTCTTTCACTAATAATAATTTAAAAAGTGGTGGAAATATGATTTATATCTCCAGAATTTTCCAAGGGAGTGCCAAATGTTGCCTTGAAGAACTCTGCTCTTAGGCAGCCACTAAAGTGAAAATGTTCCCAGCATCCTTCTAGCGCAGCAAGCAGGAATAATGTAATATTCTTCCTCCAGATGCATTACATTGTTAAGCACTTAATCTCAAGGACCTTTTTGAAGTTCAGATAGTCCTACTTTATTCATCATCTAGTGTTTAGTTTAAAGTAACAAATGATTGAGCTAAAAGTCTTTCAGGAACAAAATTCCTTTTTTCCCCATACATAAACAGAGTTGCAGCCTTTGCATTTTTCGCCATCTGGCCTGCAGTGTGAAATGACATTAGTAGCATGTCAGGTTTATTCCCTTTCAAAAAAAAAAAAAAAGAAAGAAAAAAAAAAGAAAGGGAAAACATAATCCTAATCTATAGTATGAAGAGTATTAAAATGAAACATCTGCCTCACTGCAATGAGTGGATGAACTCTGAAGTCTACAAGCTGCTGGAGTTTGTCAAGTACATGTTTACATTGCTGACTGTTGTAAATTTGCAGGATGATGACAAGAAGTCTACAAATTAAAATGTCTTATTCAAATGTTTTTAAACATCTGTTTCAAAGAGAAAAGGCCAGAACAATGAAGTGGCATGGTGATCACAGGCAGACTGGGGATGCAATAATATTATAACTTGGGTTACATAATAAAAGAAGATGGCAAGAGAGGTTTATAACTGCAGTTATCCACTTGTGGTCTGAGTGGGATATGTCTGCTGTCTAATGATATGATTCCATCCAGAATAAAGACAAAATATGGTGAAATGCCCCTTCAAAGGTTTGCTTTTACTACAGCACCTGCTGATTACAAAGCCAAATAAATTCTGTGCTCCAAAGAACAGCTTTGACCACCACCAGGAATGAAAGATGGCAGATCTCTCAAGAGCTTCATACACCCAAGAAGCACTTGGCCAATGAGACTGTATTGTTTAGCAAACAGATTTTATCCTCTCTATCAAAGATTTTTTGCTTTGTGAGACTTCAGATTCAGGTCCTAGGATACAGACCTTTTTTTAATCACCAATGTGAACTTGAGATGTTGCCATGTACTGAATAGAAAACTTTATTGTCACCCTAAAAAAACCTTCAGAAATTATTAATAAAAAGGTGATAGATTTTTTTGCCTTTCATTTTTTTTGAGAGGCAGCTAAGAATGAAACATAAAACCCCAGTATCTTCATGGTCAGTACACTTCTAAAAAACATTTTAATAATAAAAAAATAATTTATTACTATTTCTAAATTGACTTTGTGATGTAACATTCTTTTGAAAATCACTGAACTCCTTTGGAGTCTGCTGGAATCTAAGCACTTTTACTATAAAGCAGGGAGAATTCTGGGATTTATTTAAATCCATATCTCAAGCAAAATTAAAATATCCCACTGCCTTCAAAATGTCTTTGACCTGATGAAGCACAATGCCAGGGAGCTAAGCAGGGTGACCATGGCCAGGGCTGTCCATACTATTTATTGTTAGCACACTTTGCCAGTCAGCAGGTAATACGCAGGTATGCTGAAGGAGACTGAATGGGACTAGGATTGCTCCCAGTAGGGGTTATGTAGGACAAAGCCACTTTTGTTTTATGTTTGGGGAATAGAAAGAGATACGAATTAAATTTAATGATATGGATATGAGATGTGTCACTTGCTTTGAAAGCTAGGAAACAGTCCTTGGCCCATTTTATTTCCTCATATCTGCATGACAATTTATTTCAGCTAGCATTATCTCAAGCAACAGAATTTTACTGTGTATTTGATTAATCTCAATGATGCAATAATATATTTGTACCACTGCTTCACCACGTTATCTTGGGAGAATTAATTCCCAATGACTTAACTTCATGTTTATGCACTCAGGGTAACAATGCTTGCTTGTGTTTGTAAAGGAATTACACTATTATTGACTGCATCAGATCAGAGCAGGATGAACCATCTACCTGTAAAGGAAGCATGTGTCCCAGGAGTACCATCCAGGCTGCTCCACCAGGAATGTCTGGTCTGGGTGCTGATGCATAGACATACACGAATTTTCTCAGGGCAGTCACACAGCAGCACAACCTAAATTAATGTTGGATCTTCAAGGAGAGGAAGTAAGAGGAAAGCATGAAAGGGAAGAAGGGTGATTTATAAGCTAATGATAAAGGAATGAATAAGGCACCCTCATCCATCGCCCACTATAGGGCAGTACGGGTCTTTGTTCTGCAGACATAACTCAAGATACAGTTTATACCAAAGAATGCCGTTAAGCTTCATAGTTGTTTTCATATTCCTCTTGAACATAGTTATCTGATGGGTTTGAGATAGCTATTAGTATCATCTTTTTAATATTATGCCTGATTTAATGTATCTGCATATTATCTCAGCCTTGCTAAATCTGTAGTCACTACTACTGACTACAAGTCTTATTCTTTATTTTCATGGGAGCTGCCCTAGAATTCCTTTCACGGGGAGGAACCCAGTAGTAAGTCTTCATCAGACATCTCTGTGTCAAAGACATGATTTCCTCAGAGATTTTGTATGACTTAAACAAGAACTTGGCTATACCTTTAAAGTACATCTTCAGCTTCTTTGTGCTTCCTCATAATCAGATCCAAGACTAAGGATTCAGCTTCTGTAGCGTTTCGGTTCATCTTTAGGGTCCCTACACAAACCTGGGCTATACCACATAAAGACAGCATATTTAAATAGCCTATACAGGAAAGAACACAAGTCTTACGAGAGTGGTTTAGATAAAGTATATTTAAAGTAACTTAAATGAAGAGATTACTTACCCAAACAAAAATAATTGCTTCTGTAAAGCACCTTCTTGTCTAGGAGGTTCTTAAAGTCTTCATAGTCTTTATACCACTACATGTTCCTGTAAATATTTTTTACTCTGAGTTTGAACAGAGCGGTGGTGGTCATGCATTTTAACAGAGAATTTCAGTGGAAAGCAAGCTAGGGTTTGATGAAGATACTGGAATGGGTTGTTTATAAAGATGTCATGGTCCAGCAGTCAGATAGGTAACTTGCTTAAAAGAGTCTCCAGCAGTGCTAAGAACCACTGGTTAGTACTAACGGAAATAAAGGAGTGCAATTTTCAACGCTTTTGGTTAGCTGCCCCAGGCTCAGGTCAGTTTCTGTTATAACATTTGGTGAGATCATCGCTCTTCAGCACAAGGTCCCAAGTTAATATGTAAATAAATTTTCTCCATCAAGGTAGAATTTTCTCCATCTCTTTTTTATTAATGTTTTTAATTTCACTTGGATGTGGTACCCTTTTTAATCTAATTGTTCATTTATTAGGAAAAAATATTGCTATCGCAAATTTATGTACTGGATTTTCCAACTCCTTGGCTGTCAGTAAGTAGTGTTCCTAATTTAGCCTAGGGTCCTAGCACTGGAGTGAAATCTTTCAGTCTGAAAATTTAAGAGCCTAAGCGGTATGTGCAGTCCTCATTCACTTAGTAAATCTATTCTTGCCGAAACCACAAAGCTTACAAAATTGCCAAATGTGCAGGCATGCCTGATGATAGAAACATGTCTCTTAAACTAAGAAACAAATAATCACACCATAGTTAATGCTTTAAATGCTACTTAGATGGGAAAGAGAAGCTAAATACCTACAAAGAGTTTTCATTTTTCTAACTGCTTCTTGCAACTATTGCAGTCATACAAACATAAAGCATCCTTTACACATGGAGCACAACTTTCTTTAATATGTCTTGTGAATACTCAGCTCATCAGATTGAAGTTCAAACAGAAGGCCAGAACAATTGAGAAAATGTAGAAAATGTACGATCACAGAATCTTTTCCTGTGGCCATAATTCCAACTAGCAGTAATGTACTGCCTCATTCTATATAGGGATATAATATGTATATATAAATGCATCTTATGGAGATATGTGAATATGTCGTGCAGAATAGGTCATTTGTTGGACTGTATTTACACTGGGGGGCAAACCCACAGGGAAAGAACAAACAATCCACTTCACTAAAAATACGCTTCCAGTACACTGCCTAGGAAAGGGTATAACAAGCCTCCATGATGCTGGTACACAAAACTTAATTTTGTGGACGGGCTTTCTGCAGAGCTGCAGCAATGTTAAAAAACAGAGTGCAGATTTGTCATTCTGAGCACTCAGGAGCTGTGTCAGCTCCACACAAATGCAAGCGCAGCACAAAGCCCACTGGATCCTCTGTTGAAGTCAGTGGAGTTATACAAACATATAATTTATTAAAATCTTTATTTAGACACACGATTTCTGTTGCAGTGAGGATTCCAGAAGCATTGTTACCTTCTCCACTTCACTCTCCAATGAAGTAAAAAGACCGATCAAATATATCACATGTGTGGGTTCACATGCTACACTGTATGGTTACAAAAGAAAAAAACACAAAATATTCATGAGAAGATAATGTTATTGGAGAGTTTGCTCTTCCTCATCAGTGTTAAAATAATTGAACTGATACTTAATGTTAGAGCTGTATTTTGTGTGTGTACAATAATCTTTGAACACAATTTGAATCAATAGCAGGAAATATTAAAGCTAACATTGTTATGCTGCAAATGAAACAGCAAACCTTTGTACATGAACAAATAGTGGAAGGAATTGTGAACGTCAAGGTGTATTAAGTGGAGAAATCCTTCTTTCCTAAGTGCTGTTTTGATTGGGAGAGGGCAAGGCCTGAGAAAAGTGTCTGAAACCCAGACTACAACTTGAAATCCACAGAATTTTCAACTACTGAGTTTTGACTGAAAGAAAGCTGGTGATAGACAGCCTTTCAAAAGCATGGGTATTTGCAAAGAACTGGAAAAGTGTGGGCTTACTAAGGCTTCTGTAAATTATATAAATTCCATTTTCTAAATGAAATAGAATTTCATACAATGGAAAAAATATAGCATATTTATAGTATAGCCAAAAAAAGGATAATTTACTTATGGCTAAATATTTTGGCAAAGACTTTATTCTACATAAAAACATGACAACAATTGAATAATACTATGTACCTCATTATCTACAGTGATGTTGTTCAGGAAAATATCCAATTTGCCAGTAATATCTTACTGATCATAGAATCCTTCAGCTTGACTGTAACTTGATAAAACTCTCTGAGTTAGCCTACAGAGTGCTTAGTACCTCCCCAGTGAACTCCTGAGGTCTTCTCAAATGTAAAATATTTCACGAAGGGCCAGGCTTTTCGAATCAGGCTGCTTCTGCTTTGCAGTTTATCTAAAAGACACATTATTGAAAACCTTTTCCTTTCACAGGAATTTTGTCTATTGTTTATATAGGTATCACAGAGATATGTTTGATACAAATTGTTTCAGTTGGAAAGAGCTCTGCCAAAGAAAACAGACAGGCAGCTGTTTGCATTGCATATAAAAATTCTGTTAAATATGACTGCACCTGTGTAAACACAAATTTATTTCCAAGAAGTAACCCTGCAGCTGCAAAAGCTTTCAGACGTTGCCAAACAAGTTATTTTTATTAAACCATGTAACATACTAAATAGCTCTTTCGATGGTTGTCATGCCCTAAGAACATGTAACATAAAAAATCTTGTCCTTTTTCAGGGAAGATAACTTATTTTTATCTTTCAAAAGCTAACAGAGCAATGGGCCCACTTTATAATTCAGCACTATGCTATAGTATGAAAATTTAAAGCAATGCATGAAGTCTATAATGTATGAACACTATGTGTGCATGTGCACATATATGTAGAGTTTTAGATTTTGTTAGTGCTTCAGTATCTGCCTGATCCAGAGTCGATTAGAGGTGATAGAGAGATGTTCACTGCCTGCAGCAGGCTATGAATCAGAGTTAGCTTGAAGTGCCTGGTTCTGGCATGGTATTGTACTTTCCATGCTTCACATCCAGAAAGCATAAACAAACAAGACTATTTAAAGACTGGTAGATGGTGGGAAAAATCCAGGGCATTGCACTGCTTCTTCACAAAGCAAGAGCTCTTTGCTTCCTCCTGGCCCATGTGGATGCAGAGCAGGTGCTGTAAGGCCACTACCATCCTCTTCCCAAGGTGGGCAGAGATGGAAGCTGCAGAAGGCACAGGGTCCCTGCTTCCTGGCATCTGCCAACATGCTTACCCTCATGCTTCAGTGAGAAGGGAGCAGGGGGGTAAAAAGTCTTCTGGGTGCACTGGAAACCTGCTCATATTGCTGGGAATCTGTAACGAAATTAAATGGCCAAAGAAAGCAGCACGTCCATGCAGCTGACAAGCAGGACAGACCCAGGTTGGTGCTTTCTGGCTGCAAGGCAGAATTTATATCCCTGCTCTGGTCACCCTCAAAGAAAAAAACACCTTGCCAAGGAGGGTGCAAATGGGTCTCCAGGGAATGCCTGTGTGACCAGAGAACATAGTCCACATTTACAAGTATGCATTCTCCAACCTTTAGGAGCCTCTGGGGTAGGATTACTCCACACGGAGCACCTGGGCTCTGGGTTTCGCTATGCAGATGCACATTGTGTAATTTGTCCTGTGCATTTGCACTCACTCTGAGGTCCATTCTGCTGCTGTGCCAGACTTGGACTGAAAATACATGTATCATTATTTAAATCTATATGCATACACATTCAGTCTATGTGAACACATCAAGAGGTCTACCACTTCTTAATAAGTTCACAGATCTCCCACTGACATTTATTTTAGTTATTTATATTAAATCATTTTCAAGGAGAATAGAAGCTCTTTTATACACTGTAGGTTGTATGAATGGCTTCTCTAGAAAGCTGAAATCAATAGTGCTTAGTGATTCAATCAGTGTTAGGTGCAGCACCGTTTCAAGGATTAGGGAACCTTGTTGGATGGGGTAATATGGTGCCAACGAGCCCATCTCAGCTTAGCTTTCCTTCCTGTTTCTCCAAGAGGATGCAGAGGGCAGGGCCCTAGGGGCACTGTTTGAATTACAAGTATAAGTTGAAGTAATAGCCTGTCTTTTAATTTGGAAAGTGATTTAGCCATACATAATTCTTTTTAAAGGCATATTTCTGGTGATTAATGTGTAAATGCAAACAGACACATGTGTATAAGTATACTTTTTAAAGATACTTCTCAATCATGTCTCTGTGCTCCCAATTCAAGCACAAGGGAATGGATCTTCAAAAAATGCCACATACCTTTTCTCAGCAGGCCCAGCCTCACTTCCCTGTGAAGTTCTCAAAGGCAAAACTAATTGGTAGGTAGGATATCATGGAGCTGCCACAGCACCATTCAGTGAGAAATGTAAGCATCAGTGCAGGTTCTTACTTGAACAAGAATGCAACCTGAATCAGCAGCACTATTCTTCATCTTTGCAGGAGGAACAAGACTGAAATACTGAGAGAAGCAGTCTAGATATAGCTGGCATGTACCTGCTTGACATAAACCAGTCCGATTTCACGTTGTTCCGGTTCTGACTTGCAACTCCAAAATTGCAGGGGTGACAGTAAGCCTAGTTAGGAGAGGGGAAAAAATGAAGCCTATAGATATAGGAAAGAGAAAACAAGGCAAAGCAAGTATGATGAAAAGTGATCACAAATATTTGTTTGAATTCCAAAAGGATGCTGTTTCTGTACTTCACAAGCAAGTTACCAGAAACCTTTGGAGAATGATTTCTTTGAATGTGACTGTAGTGACCAGCATTTGAGTTCACAATGCTAGATCAGATCACTGCTGGCACATGGCTAGCATCAGACACATGAGAAAAATGTATATGGAGCCTACAGGAGGCAAAGCTAGAAATAATTTGACCTTCAGAAATCTCAGGCAAGTCAAAAAGTAGCAATTCCCATAAATTCTGTAGGCTGAACTTTCAGGTGCCTGCAAGAATATAGTATTAGTGTACTGTGATTTTGGAGAATCTTGCTATTAAAGTGAGTTGCACATGAACAAGTAAAATTTGTTGTTCACTACTGCAGAATTCTTTATTACTGTTTCATAATTTCATAAGTTGGTCAAGGAGAGGAAACTATGAAATAAGTAATGAGAACAATTTTCAAACAAATTGAAAGGCTGAGAGAGTTAGGGCTGTTCAGACTGGAGAAGAGAAGGCTCTGAGGAGACACCATTGCTGCTTTTCAATACTTAAAGGGAGCCTATAGGAAAGATGGAGACAAACTTTTCAGCAGTCCCTGCTGTGATAGGATGAGGGGCAATGATTTTAAACTGAAGGAGGGTAGATTTAGGTTAGACATAAGAAAGAAGTTTTTCACCATGAGGGTGGTGAAACACTGGAACAGGCTGCCCAGAGCAGTGGTGGATGCCCCATCCCTGGAAACGTTCAAGGTCAGGTTGGATGGGGGCCTGAGCAACATGGTCTAGTGGAGAATGTCCCTGCGCATGGCAGGGGGATTGGAACTTGATGACTTTTAAGGTCCCTTACAACTCAAGACATTCTGTGGTTCTGTGAAATGTTGAAATATGTTGATGAATTCAGCCACAATTGAGAAGAGAATATATAAAAATGGTGAATTGCACACACACACACACAAATACAAACCATAAAAACAGCAGAGGGGAGGGGAGGGGAGAAAAAAGCTCTATCCAAAGAAACATCCTCCCAAATTTCTGCTGATGGAGGAAAAATAAGAACCTCAGATTGCATGTGCAGCTCTCCTGCCTTGTAACAGATGAGTTCATGCAGCAAGTGTCCACCCCAGAATCAGATTGTAAATACACAATCACTGGATTATAATGTGACCACAATGGGTGAAGAATAACTGCTTTCTCTGCCATTTGTGTATGAGTGAAACTTTGGAAGTAGATTACTATATACCCATGCTGATGGCTATAATTTGTGATATGTGGACTTGGCTTTTGTGAACAGCATATTCTTTATTAGTTTGTATGAGAGCTGGCTAGTTGGAAAAAAAACAAACCAAATCAAAACAAACAACAGAAAAATAAAAAGTCAAGGTCAGTCTGTCTCCAGTATTCTTAGTAAGATTTTCTTATTCACAAGGAGGGAGGTTTGTCTCCCACTCGATGGCAAAACATTCTCCTTCAGCAATCAGGATGCAGTCCCGCATCAGGAGGCAGAAGTAGGGTACAATGTGGGACATTCAGTTTCCACAGTGGGAGGCATGCTGGCATCTGCAGTGGAAAAAACATGGTCATCAGTCTTCTTGCTGAATGGGTAAGGAAACTGATGACAATGATTAGTTTGTGTTTTTTCCATCTAGACAAGAAAGACCATTTCCCTAACTGTCTGCTGTGTCTAGGATGTACAAGAGTCATTTTGGGTTCCTTATTCCTGGGAGAAAGTGCAGTGTGACTGCACAGCCAGCACTGTGCAGAGCAATCACGAAATGCATTGTCCATGTGGTAGTTCATATTTTATTGAAGAAAGCCTAAAACATAAAGTGTTTGGCTGATTATGGGTAACCAAATCATGTTAGATGTCCATAAGCAATTATAATAAAATATTAAGAGAGTTTTATAGTCTAGCAAGAAAAGATAAAAATATAGAGCCACATACTTTTGATTTAGTTGCTTCAATTTCCCTTTTTGTACATTAAAAATGTATATAGGGGCTGCCATCTCAGTTGCATAGGATAACAGGACACTTTATTTTTGGAGAAACACCAACCTAAGTACACTTGATTTTCCAAGTCACAAAGATTTGCCCTGATTAAGCTACATGTAACTGAGTCACACTCATGATCCCTCCTTAAATAATAAATTTAGAAACCTTATGAGAAAAAGTGTTGCTGTTTAGCACTTAGAGATAAACTCTGTTGTAGAAGTCTCTCGAAAAAGATAGAAATAAGTTGCTTAATAAAGTCTAAATCATTCCTTAGGTTAGCTAATAGAAGTACCCGTGGTTATAAAATTAATCAGTCTCTGCTATTACAGCAAATTGGTGAAGATTGTATTGACACATCTTCATCTGCATGTCTCATCAGAGGTGTCCGTGCCATTTAGCTACAAAACCCTGGAGGCTTTACTCTGCACAGAATCTTATAATACTTCAATTAAGGGACACCAAGCTGCCAGCCAGACAGCAGAGCATTTATTTCTTGATGACTCCTTAAGTTGTGCCACAGGCCTATCATTAAGAGAATATTTTTCACAGCATGTTGCAAAGATCCTCATGCCATTAAAAGGAATTGAAAAAGCATCAATTTGTTGTTTCCACCTAACACAGATATTTTTCATTGCTGGAACAGCCATTAAAAACAATCTGTTTTATTGCGTTCTGAAAAGATCACAGGAAGTACACATTGTGATTTATTTTAAGTATGACATTAGTATTAAAAGCATAGTGAATCTGAAGTCTTCTTAAAAATTTTGCTGAAAAAATCTTTTGCCACCTGCTTTAAGACCTTCAAACAGAAATTCTTAAATGACCTTCAGGGGATATTTCCTTTTTGAGAGAGAATAAGGCCCTTTTTGGCCATGTGATATTTAGAACTAATAAACAAACCTATATAATGGATATAAATCTGAAAATTGATTTTTTGTCCTCATATTTCTTCTATGGCTGTGCTCTTTCCTTAAGGTGGGGTAATATAACCTCCAGACCAAGTCATATGAAAGTTTACATGGATAAAGGGACACAGGCATTGCTCAGCCACATGAAGTACTTAACTTCAATAGCAGGAAAAGCTGAGGTCCTCAAAAGCAACTAAATCCCCAGGTATCTACATTTCCTTAGACACCAAGGAACTGCCAATACGCCTTCCAGTGTGACACTACAAGCTAACCATACTGACTCGTTATGTGTCTAATGCCTGGGTACCCCGGAGATCAGCAAGCCCACACTGATTACTCCTGCAGACACTCATCTAGGGCTCATTCCCAGACCTGACTCCTCACTGCACGTCTCAAGACCTCAAGGGTTTAGCTGAGTGATATGTTCAGTTTTACTGAACTGGTAGGTGAATGGAGCTTTCCCGTTTTTTCTCATCATCACTCCACATGCTTTACAGCAAGAACCGAGACCTGGTCTCATACATCTGTAAGGGAGTCCCCCATCTGCCAGAGTGTGCTATTCTCTGGGAAGGCCACCTATAGCATCTCCTGTGGAAGGCCTTTTGCTTTGCATTGCACTGTAAAGGCAAGCAAGAAAAGCAAGAGGCTTGCTCCCTCAGCCAGTGTGTAGGGACCTCATAGGAGAGTCACAAAAATGGGGGTCAATGCTTCAAATCAGGCACTATGGAGATCTAAAGGGAGGTTTCTCACATCCCCAGTGACTTCTTCAGCCATCGTGCTAACAGCAACCATGCTGCATCTCTTTTTTGAGCCTACACAACCCTTACATTGCCATTTTCTCATGAATATCACCACTCCTACCTCTGTGTGCTATATACCTTTCCAAGATACCTAACTCTGTTCCTGCCTAAAGAAAAACCAACTTGAGTTGTCACTGAGTGTTAAGCCTTTCCAACACTCAGGTTGCTGGTGAACTCAGCCCTTGCACACTAATGCTGTAGTTTCATGGACATTTCCTCCATTTTACAGTTTAAGAGGAGCATCACCCTCTCTCTGGTGCTGGTGCAGCTATTTATGCAGTCATGGACCTCAGCTGGGTAAAGAGTAAGGATTAAAGGTAAACTGGTCAAAACTTAGTTGGTTAGTTTTCAGCCAGGTCAGTCCTTGACCTGATGAGTGTGTGGTTTCACAAAGGCTCAGGTGGACATAGGCAAGGGTGGACTGAGAAGGCAGGAACAAGCAATATAGGACACAGGAAGAATTCTTCTACAAGGTGTAGTGCAAAATTAAATTATTATCTCTTGGAATTTTATGGCCGGTGCATTCTTGAGCTAGAGTTGGTAAAGTGAAAAATAACATACCCTGAATCTTGCAAAAAGTTTGCCTCCTGAGCATCTAACCCACAGAAATGAAAAGTAGCACTGAAAAGCAAGTATTTGTCACTCAAATCTGATTCTTCAGGTGGGTGTTTCAGTGTAAAATGTTTATTTAATATAGACCAAAAAGCAATTAATTATATTAGCCACTGGTTTATCCGGCCTTAATCTTGATCTTGGAATCATAACTCATGTGAGTAATCCCACTGAATGAAATAAGATTTTTAACATGATTAAGTAACCTGCTTAAGTAAAAATTTCTAGGGTTAAGCCCTTTATTTGTAGTAAATTGTTCTGGGATGATCCATTAACAAGAGACATCATCATTTTAAATCAGCACTAAACTATCATGTTAATATACTCTTGAGGAAGAGAGATATTAAATTATTTGGCCTCCTACCCTCAGTCATAAATGTGAATTTCTGAAAATATATTTCAAGGAACAGCATTTGCAATTTCAACTCCAATTGATTTATTCAAAACTAACATGTATGGACAGTGTCAATTTTGTGGGGAAAAAAATACATTATAGAATGAGGGCCAGACTCTATAGCTCTAATTCATGTGAATAGTCTTGCTTGTGTCAATAGTCCCATTGGTTTCAATGGACTATTCACACCAGTTCAATTGGATTATTCACATACATAATACCCTATGGTATTTGGGATGAAAGGCACTGTATAAATGTAAAGTATAATAAAAATATTAATAATATGCATTTTTAGTTACAGCAAAATAGGTGTTTATCCTGGTAGTCATTATAGCCGATAAGGTAAATCATGCTTGAGCTCAGAAACTCCTACTACACATCCAAAACACTTATTTAACTGTGCTACTAATAAGTAGGTTTTCTGTAAAAATACAAATACACATTTACATGAATGGAAATACAACATGTATTTATGAAAAAGCTTTTGAGAGCTTTCAGGTAAATATTATGTATGTTTTTTTATTCCATAAAGGCTTTTTTTTTTCTTTTTTAGAATAAACAAAACACAAAGGTCCAAATTCACCTCTGCAGTAGTTCTATTGACTTCAGTCAGGTTTTACCAAAACCAGGAAGACAATTTCACACAAAGAGTATCACAAAAAACTGTGCTGCCAACCATTCAAAGGGGCAATTTGTAATGTGTTGTGTGCAAGCGGTCCCTGCAAACCAGCATGGAACCCTTCAACAGCTTCAGAGGAGCTGAATTGCACATTAGGCAATAGTCATGTTTCTAATGCCAAAACCTACAAATCCATAGTTATCATAGATCCACAGAAATTCATAGATATCATTCATAGATTGCAGTAATAATAATAATTAGAGAAAAATTGACAGACAAGTTACATCTGAAGAACCTTTCCCCAGTAAAATAGTGTATTAAAAAAACTCTGTGGGGGTGCATCCACAGCCACTGTGACTCTGTGGTCTTCAATTCAAAGTCAGCCAAATCCTAAAGAATAAAAAAGGGGAGAGAAAGCGTGCAAGTGATGTACGGTTTTGTGCCTCTAAAACCAATAGCTGTTCAGTGAATTAACATCACATAGTCTAGGAAATCAGTCACTGTCAGGGAAACATTCTGCTAATTTATTAGCTTGTTATTACCCTATTTTCTTATTTATTTATTTCTTACCAATTCTTCAGGATGCCCAGTAACTCAGTGGGTATAACGCAAATCTCAGCAGTGCCCCTTTTCAGGTAACCAGCATGACAACTTAGCGTAAGGGAACCCTAAGTTTGTGCTATATGAGGCAGCTCCACAGCTGTTCTGCCCCCTCTTCCCACTTCTCGCTCACTGCATCGGGGAGAAAAATGGTCAGGGATGATGGGGGTGGTGGCTGGATCTTCAAACCTGTCCTCCAGGCAGCAAGCTGTGTGCTGTTACTTCCACTGGTGACCGCTTGGGCTCAGCACTTCTACCAGTGTGTTTCATTGATGTGTTTCTTCTGTTCCTCTATGTTGTGTTTTGACTGATGTGAATTTGCGAAGATGAGAAAGGAGGGGACACTAAGGGTAGGTCTACATTACCAACAGATATGAGTCAAAGAAGGAAGGACAGGGATTTGATTTGCTGGGACCTTGTATGGATCCAGTACTGTAAGTCCACATTATGACTTCAATGGTGAGAACGTTTGGACAAGGAACCAGTCCCAGGTACGCACCACCTGAGCACAGAGGACAAACTGGTGGAGGATCCTGCAGTCACACCTTAGGTGGGTCACCCAGATGGGGCCTTAGTGGTTGCCTTCAACTTTGTTTCCAATAAAAGGGGAAACTTCTTCAAGTGCAGTGGTATGTCTGAATGTATCCTGTTACTCTGTGTATAGGCATAAGGCAAATTTGGAGACAAAAAAGCCCTCCTATTTACTGAATCGACACACTCAACAGAGACTTTAATCTTCTCCCTTCTCTCTTCCTCACTCTCAGTGTTATGGTGATGGCACCAGATGATCTTCACATGTTGTGCTGCTTTACTTCTGTCCAAATCCACCATCCCATGTGTCAGACTTGTGAAGACAGAGAGAATGGACAAGGGTGAGAAGAGAGAAGCAGAAGCTTCTGCTTGACAGAAGCCCTGCTATGTAGCCTAGTCCCTGTTACATACCTCTCTACATTTTTCTGTCCTTAATTTTTCAAGCTCATCCAAACTATGCTGGACTTCCCAAACTGAACAATAAATTGATGTTGACCTGAATCAGAATTACCCTGGAATGACTTCAGTCACAGCTGAACCTGTAACAGAAACATGCCGATTCATATCCCTTGATTTGTCTTTTCCTTTGTTTGTCTTTGCTTTCTCCTTCCTCAGATAATTTTTTTCATCTGATCTCTATGCATTTTCTTTCACCTTTCTATCCCATCTCTTCATCTCAGGAAAAGAAAACAACAACAACAAAAAAAGTGCATTTTCTAACAAGTATTTCACATTTAAAATTTAGTGGTCCCTGGGACTATTTTTTCTTCCTCTTCCCCATTTTGCAGGATGACCAGATGATTGAACAACTGAAAAAAAAACAAAGTTAATATGAAGACCAAATATGAATGGAGATGACAACCAAGAGCTGCCCAGCTTAGGGAAGAGAAAGCAGTTCTAATGTAGTGGTCTGGATCTCATGCTGTTTCATCCCTATGCTTAGTGACTGGGGAAACGCAGCTGGATCCTTGAGCCCCCTCAGGCCATGGGAAGATATGAGAGGTTAAAAAGGAATTGTGTTTTGTACTCAAAGCCCAGGCAGGCTTCAATCTCTCATGAAGATCAGGCAGAACCATTCCAATGGTTTCAAAAAGGCCCGTGAAAGTCTGGTATTTTCATCAGCATCACATAAAGACTGGTATGCTCATCATCTTTAGTTACTATTTTTGTTTTTTATTTTTATTTTATTTTATTTTTGTTTTTTATTTTTAGTTACTATGATTCTGAATCCTCTTCAACCTGACTTCCACACCACTAAGGCTGGCAAACTGCACTCATGTCTCCCATGAGACTATTCTGACCACTGAGGCACTGTATAAAACAGAAGCAGTGGCAGTAATGCCTCTTCCACATGTGTTTTCTATGGGAACAGCAAATTTTCACAGAGCTACACCTTATTATTCTCTGCACAGTCAGCCTAGAATTCTCCTTTTCTGTGAAACCTACAGCAAACAATTCTGAGACTGCTGCTTGTTTTAATATTCCCTTTTAACTTCCTTACATCCACCTGACATATTTTCTTTTATCCTCTGAAACTTACTGAAATATGTCTTTTTGTCCTGTGCTTGTGCCTCTCCTTGTACACAGAACTATGCTGTGCAGCTGAGATTCCCAGATGCTTCCAAGGTGCAAGCAGTACTAACAACTCCACATCCTGCACCCATTTTTTGAATGTGTAACATGTAAAAATTTCCTCTTCATATGCAATGTGAATAAAATTTTGTCACAGGTAGAATGACATACTTAAAAAAACCCCAGGTACCTATTGGAAGGATGCCATGACAGAACTATTTTCCCTTACCATGTGCCACTTCTACTCCAATGTGAGTGAAGAAAAATAGGGGTGCTTAAGCCAACAGTGGGTCTCCAGTCCTTCAGCAACTCTTTTTCCACTGTTTCGTGGGCAAATACCTTAGTCTGTAGAATGCCTGTTTCATTTTTTTGTCTGATGCCTAGTTTTGAGACAAAGGGATATCTGCCTATCTATCCATGTTGGTTGTGATTGGGACAGGCCTTTCTACTTGTAATACCTTAGAACCACATTATTTACACATACAAAATGAAATACATATATTACTCTGAAGCTCAAATTTTACCTAAGCACAGAACGAGAATGATAAAATAATACAACGAATAAATTGGAGAAAAGACGTAAATACAGGTGAGTGTGTGGGAATTTTTGACACCAAAAGTAGAAAAAAATACAAAGACTAACCCTAATCCTGCAGACATTGATTTTAGTAACTTGCATCTTCTGTGCAGAGATTTGTTTCAGCATCTGAGATTTTGAAACCAGAAATGTGTGAATTTTCAGCTGATCCTTTTCCTTTAAGAAACCACCATAATTGAATAATGAGAACTTTTTAATCTCTGCAAAAATGTGCTTGTAAGTAGAGTAATACCATAAACATAGATGAATGTTCATTCATGCTGGACCTTTAATAATAGACTTGCTAGTCACTGTCAGATGATTTGTTTCCATAAGATGTCTCATTTTTCTTACATAATTTAGGCAGCTCAAGGCATGAGCATTATCTTGACCTAAAAGAAAAAAATAATCTCCATATACAGAGTTTTGCCTTATTCTGGCAGAACTCCCCCATGAAAGAACTGATATGCTTCAAACACCCCACTAATGGTACAGTAAATTACATTTTCTCATTTGGAACATTGTAATAGATTTCTCTACAGAGTGATTTATCATGCAACAATTAGGAACCCTAGGGAATTAGATGACCATTTTAAATTTTATCAGCTTGTTTCAATAAACTGTTAATGTGACCCTAATGTTTGGGAAGCACTTTAATATAATCAGATTTCAGTTGTTCAATCTACTGACATTAATGGCTACCTCATTAATCATAGGATTCTCACTGAGACCTCAGAGGCTGTGCTAAGTTCAGTGGACCAGTTCTTACAATAATAAAAACAACAGGCAATTTTCAACAGGGAAAAATTCTCACTTTAACTGCAAAACATTGGTTTTTGTTATCCTCTAGGAGTTGACAAGGTCATTTAATAATCCCCCAAAGCCTGGAAAAACAACATTTTTGCGTAGTTCAGCTTTATTCGTAAATTGGTCAATTAAAAATGATACAGTCAGAAGAACTGCAGTCTTTTGCTGTAAACAAACCGTGGCAGTCTAAGATGTAAAATATGAGTGGAAGACTATGTAATAGCCTATGTACAATTGGTTGTTATGGTTCAGAATACCTATCCCATGGTACCCAGGGACGGTGACATTTCCTCTCTGAAAGCACTTGTATTCCATGGTGATGGCTCTCACCTTGCTGAATAATTATTAATAAAACTTACTAATCTGTCAGGCATTGCAATACTGCCATGGCTTCCCTGCCATCACCAAAAATGTTGTTCTATTCTTTCAGAATATCTTGTTTTCCTGAGTAGTTTAATGGAAAACAATATGAATAATACCAAATGCTTTGTAGCCTTATCCTTTGATAAATCAGTGGCAATTCTGCTATCACATGCCCTTTTAGAGAGTGAAGAGATATGGTGTTAGAATTTGTGTCTCAAGGTCTAGAGAAATTTTTATGACTGTCCTTATAAAGGCCTTGATCTTAGGTGCACTTCTAGAATATGTTAGGAAACAGTCATATTTCAGTGCAAACCTTGAAGAGGTCTTGGCATGTTTTAAAGGAAAGTTGAGTCCTTTGCATGGGCAGAAAAACTACCAACCACTGGAATATTTATTTTCTTTTGTTCAGATAGTTAATAAGAAGAAAGGTGTGGGCATGGGATGTGATGAGATACTAAAACCATTTCTGAGAAACTAAAGCAGTAGCAATAATTACCAGTACAATAAAAAGCTGTAAACTGAATTCAGTATCAGGAGCTTCAAGTCACACAAGCTGGTTCAGCAGCTGAAGACCTGCTTGTCAGCCCTTGATGGACAGCAGAATGGTGGAAACGTCCATTGCCTCCAAAAGAAAGCAATTTTTCTAATAAAGCATATTCTGGAAATGAGGCAATCGGTAATTGCTTATAGCTCTAACACACAACCTGAGAATGCCAAACAGTTGTAAGCATTGAAACAGTTAATTTTAAAAGTTGATTTTAATAGGTCTTGGTTTCTTTATTGATAATACAATCTAACTTAGGTATATATAATTGATAAGTTATTCACCTGCCAGTCGATACAGTTAATGTGTACTTAGTTTATTTGCTGAGTTAATCTGTCCGAAACAGGAAAATGGTAGCAAGCCAAAGAGGATATGTACGGTATTGACATATTTATCCAATAGGTTGTTGGGACTTCAATAAAATTAGGATTACCAAGTTAGAGAGTCAGTTCTTTAAGACATTAGCAAGGATCGTGCATTTTGATTCCTACTTTGTTTAGTAATGAAGATAATATAGACCACTTAATTAAGTCTGTTTTTCTAATACATTTAAAACACAAAAATATGAGTTTGATCTTACTAGATACATGTGTTCTGAGAAGAAAATATTAGCAGCATTTTGGTTAGACTGGAAGGTAGCAGCATAAAGCCACACAGAAGAGCCAATTGTTTATATAGTACCTGGGAAAGGGATATAGCATTCCCAGATATGTTTTCCAGATCATTGAAAAAAAGTCTGCATCCTGACTATCACAAGCATCACACCAGGCACCCTCCTTAATGTCTGTCTTAAAAAGGGTTGGATTTCTTGCTACAAATACTTCCATTGAAAGCAGCTCCAGACCTTCTGCTCTCAAATGGTTAGAAATCTTAATAATCAAATAAAAATAATCCACAGTAAGTTTTGTCATTTTATTACTCTTTTATAAAAGTGTTTTGTTATTTGACCAGAATTATCATCTATCTTAGGCATTTTCCTACCAGGCACTCCCATTTCCTTGGCATACATCCCACCAAACTCCAAGTCTTCTAATTCACTGCCGTACAAAATATTTCTTATTTGCCTGAGCATCCAAAGCTTTTCATTGCTTGTTCCAGATTCAACTAAGTCTTCTGGAATATGGCTGATGAGTCTTGCAGAAGCAATCTCATCAGAAGAGAACCTTATGTTCGGGTGCGGAGAGCTATGACAAACACACAATGGAATGATGGAATTATAATTAATTCAGAAAAGAGAATTCTGTTATTAAAAGACTGGGAGCTGCTGTTTTGGATTAGCCTGATGCACATATGTGTGTCTATATCAGAAATTATATGAGGACAGCAACTAGAGAAAGTAAATTCACAAGTTAAGCTATCGTATGACAAGTACTCAAAAGGTTATCTTCCAGTCCTGTATAGATTTTTTACTTATCAGAAAAAAATCCTGCGGAAAAAACCTCCTGATATAATTTAAAAGGGCCAGTGTGGGGGAGTCAGGATTAGCAAAAGGGCAGAAGTACTGCAGTGACAGACAGCTATCATTAGAAGCTAACTAAAAAGGCTTGAAAGATTCTGTAATACATGACCTCTCTATAACATGCTAGTGCAGGAACAAAAGGGAGGGAAAGAACTTCATGGAGGTGACTGAAGTGGGAAAAAAGAACTAGCAGAGAATGTAGCAGAGCTGGAGGCACAGGAGATCAGGATGAAGATACAGGAAAGTGAATGGCACTACAAGATTTAGAGACACTGAGTCATTTTAATTTTTACTAAAATCCTTAAAAAAAAATCAAGCCATAATCTGTTAGTGATTATATATGTGGCCTTGGCTGATGGTCCAGTGCAGGAGTTACCTGATATATGGCTTTAGTGTGAAATGTGATGTTTTTAGTATGTGTTATCGGCAGCGATCTATCATGGTGTAATATGTAAGATTACTCACTGGAACCCAGTCTTTTTGATTTAGGTGATTTTATTTATAGTTTGTGCAGGTGCAGATGAGCATAATCCAAAAGGAAAATGCTTTGAGACAGAGAGGGAACTGTCAGTTGAGCATCTCATGTTGAAAAGCTATCACAGGCTTTAAAAGGACACTTAACTCCAGGACACAGGTCTGGCTGTTTGCTCTGGGTTTTGGGAGGGAGCGAGGGAGGGAGAATAGTGAGGGCTGGTGTTTCAAGGGAGGACGGTGGTGTTTGGATTTCATTTATTTTGCTCTTTCTGATTGCCGTTTGGCAAGGAATGGCTTTGAACTCTTAATTGTATATTTTGTTTTTATCACAGCACAGACCTGTCCTGTCCTTTCTCACTCCCTCCCGCTTTTCTCCTGCAGTCCTCATTTTACTGCTTTCTTCCTTCTCTCTTTCCTTTCATCTTCCACCCTGACAATAAACAGTCTGGAGCTGAATCCAGAGAGCAGAAATGGCTCTGACTCCCTCCCCACCCAATAAGGATCCCAATAAAACTTTAGAATGGCATCCAGATCTTAGCCACATTAGCAGAAATGTTTTTGTACAAGGAAATGAGCACTAGGAATGGAGAAGCAGCAGCGTGGGAAGAGGTGGAGCCTGTGCAGAAAGGATGATGAAGATGCTAAGGATTAAGAGTCTGGTTGCCTCTTGATGTACCAGGTATTTATGTCAGTAATTCTCATTAGGTTTAATGTGAATAACAGTCACAAATCCCCTGAGAACTGAGAGAAGAACAGATTCCTTAATGTTTCCATGAGGAATACTTTGAAACCTTCATAAAACATTCATATTTGATGGAAAGGAAAACCTACTTTAATAAAACATATTTACCACTATTATACAATCAGCAGTTGGTATTTTATCTACTTGAGTATCATGTATAACATACTTGCATTGCCAGTATATATTATAAGGCTAAGATCAGTTTACTTCATATTACTGGTTTGTTTATTTGACATTAATACATTTTACTGTAACTGTTTTAACTAAGTAAGCTGGAATGAAACTAAGTTTACAGAACAGTTTCTTTTTTCTTTCTCTAGGACCCTATTTCTGAATGTGCTTTCAAAGGCAGACATCTGTACGACAAAACTGCTGAGTTTGAAGTGATTGTGATTTAAGGTTTATTTTACTGCTTTAAAGAAGGTCACAGTTAGGTTGGGGTCCCTTGTGCTGGGCACTGAACAAATTCAGTAGACTTTAAGAAAGGTACTTGATTCACTTAAAAGAGGTGTCACAAGACACCTGATGTGCCCTAAGATATTTCATCTGTTTGCTTCAGAAGGCCAAAATGTCCTGCAGGCTCTGTGCCATACGTGCCAGTCCTGTGGAGAGGCTCTTAATACATCACGGCATGCAAAATGGCATTAGATGCCTACGTTCAGGCAACTTAACATCCCACCTTTAAAATGTCTGTTGCTTCTGGAATACAACCAGGCACATTTTGCTTGTGACTGCACATTCTTAATGTCCTTTGACTACAGAATGGCACAAAACGTTCATAAAACAAGGCACATAGCTACTGAAAATACACAGGGTTGCACCGTGTGTACACCGGTACTGAAACAGATAGAAACAATTCAGAGGAGAGCAAGAAAAGCAAGCTCTGCTCCATAAAAGCCTTTCTCTGTCCTGGTGTAATTATCTTCATATAATAGGAATATTCCAAGTCAAACTAATGAGAATCTGATGTTGATGAAATTTTACTTATCGTAGGTTATTTTTAATTCACGTGCATACATTTTAGAAATCAAGGATAAAATCTGTCCAACTTCCAGTGCAGCTGGGTAAGCCAGGTGTGTGATCCCTAGTGTTTTATATACCTTTTATTGGTTGCTGGCATTTCAACTATTGTGAAACTAAGAGTAGCACACACTTAAAGCTCACATATCACGAGTAAAATCTGCCACACTTCTTGAGGAAATGTTAAAATGTTCAACATCAGTGTTCTCAACAAGTAAATAACACATTATAGGCCTACATTATGACCAGATTATATCTATTAGTTACTGCTGTGCACCATGTAAATCTCCAGATTCCCTTGGGAAATGAGAAAATCATTTCAGACTTCAATAACTAACAATCAGTTATTGCTCTGGGCAATAATAAAGCTGAATGCAATTACCTAAAGTGAAGTTAGCAGTGTAACAAATGAAATACAGATTTCTTTCTCTCCTAAAATAAATGTAGCATCTCCTCATCACACACTACTGCATGGTATAATAGGGTCTTCTAAACAGTGTATTGTCTGAACAGCCTATTTGAGATTTGAAATATACGTGATTAAAACTTATAAAAGTTACTTTTTATGACATCACTTGCATGATTAGTGCTGGAAAAAGACTAACGGCTATGAAACTGCTAAAGTAAAGCACTCATTCTAGGAAAACAGATTTCAAAACAAGATTCTCTGCTCCCAGTAGCACTCCTCTTCGCACAGTAAAGATAATTTATCCCAAAAGGGAAACAGAAAATTTCTGTTCATAAAATGCCCTTATCAGATTTTTCTCAAAACCCGTTAGAGTTGTAAATGCAGCATTTCAGCCTTCATGCTTATCCTACTTCCTGTCACATTAATTTATTATTTATTCTGCTAACATGAAAATGTACAGTTTGCTAAGGAGGAAAAAATGCTTTCATTTTAAGCCGATTTTTAAATGAAGTCTTTGAGAACTGAAGTCCCTAGAAGATAGAACTTTTCTTAACTTAGAACTGGATTGTATAATATAAAGCATATACATAAATGTTTGCAGAATGAGGATTTTTGCATGTAACTCTGGAATTCATAATATTTTCAGCAAGAAAGAAGATATTAGATACTGGATGAAAGAAAAATATGTACAAAATATTCATAACTAATAAAAATAATATTTTTCAGCTATGCTACCTTTTGCCTTGTTATGTAGGTTAAGTATTAATTCTCCATGCTGAATTGCTAATTAATTATTTGCATGTACTTCCTCTTTGTCACTACAGAATTCAATTATCCTGGAACAGATTTCCCAGTAGAAAGTTAATCCTAATTCCTGATCTTTTGAGAAACCAGCTTTTTATTTGTAAATACAGGTTGGGCTTGAACCAAGAACATTCCAGTTATTTCCAGCTACTCAAGTCTTTCTACGCATGACGTTGAAGAAACACCTTCTTATTATGTCATTGGGTATTTTTTTATACCTTATCCTAAACTGGTGTTGACATTTTTAACAGCTCCTTGGAAGCTACTGAGCCCCCTTTCAAACTGTGTCCACTATTTTCTTGTTGCAGGGTAGCTCATTAGTGTTACACAAAGCTCATTTTCAGAAATTTTCAGGCAAAGAGTATCTTTTCATTGCATATTTATATGGTGCATAGTTCAACATCTCATTACCAGTATTAGTAATATATTTACAAAATCTGTCGAAGTAATTCCAGTTAGATCTGGCTGCCCTTCATTTGGGTGAATATTTTATATTGAGTCAGTGGATGCTCTAAGCAGATGAAAATGAAAAGACGGCTCACTTTGGCTATATTGACCCTGAAAATATCCTTTTCAGGCAACTTTAGCTTATATTTGCATCATTCTGATACAAATCTATTTTTTTCAAAAAAATAGAATCCACACAGCCATTAAAGCAGGGGAGCATCAAGAAGAGACACAATATGCAGCACTAGGATACAACATTACAGAATGAGCTGCATCATTTAGGTTCAGTATTTTCTCACTTAAACAGAGCAGTGTCTGGCAATTATTTTTAAGGCTTGAGGAGTTCCACCTTGTTACTGTTCTAATTTTCTTCCACCTCTGAAAAGCAAGGAGGAGAATGGCGATGCTGTCCATGAATGCAGTCCACTATTATGAGTTTAAGATTAAGCATCCAAACTCTGTGTCTGATAACATTGAAGCAGAGCTTTCATAGGGGAGAATGAAACTCACAAAGCCGTAATTGCAGTCAAGGGGAATTAAGGAACTAATTATCTTACATCTTTGGACTTGTGGCCAGCTAGGAAATACAGGTTATGTCTACACTTACTTAAGTGGTTTGAAGTGCTGACAGAGAAAGCATCCACATTATCATTGAAATCAGGCTGTGTAAAAATCCCATCTGCTTTTCCTAGCAGGTGATGCCAGGATCTTTCTAGGAAGGATCCTTCTGCCTTGTGTCAATCATTACCAAAAGGAAAAGGTGTTTGGAGGGGCAGTCCCGCCAGGCACAGCAAGCCAGCACACGGGGAGGGAGCTGTTGCCATCTTCCCTCCCAACAGCAAAAAAGGATGGGCAGCAAATATGGTCCAGAGGACAGCCTTGAGGTCGCTCCCACACTTCAGTGGCCCATAACCATGATGCATCCTGTCATTTAGGCAAAGACTGTCAAACTAAAAGACCTACTTTCTAATTGTGAATTTGTTATTCAGCTAATTAGGAAATTTTGGCGGTCCACTTGTGTCTGTAGGAAGAAATGACAAAGCGTGACTTTTCTAATAACAAAATAATACAGCACACATTAAAGATATTAAGAAATAGATGGTGAACCGAAAAAGTAGCTATTATTGAAGATACACTTCTACTGAGGTTTTGCAGGGAGTGACAGCAGACCACACATGCATTAAGATTTTTGCCAAAGCTCCAGCTAGAAGTATGAATTAATTTTGATGAAAAATTAGAACAGAAAGGTTGGCAGATAGTAAGTAATAATGAAGATTGAATTAATATGGAGTTACAAGAACCTGCTGCTAATCTGGAACAATTAAAACATTTTTTAATGAAGCCAAAAAAAGAATTACAGATGATACCTACAGGATACACTTACAGATGGGAGGCTTTATCCTGAAAAGCAATGATTTGAAACTATTATAGTCACTGATTCCCAATGATTCAATGCAGTTTGCCAAAACAAATTTTTGACAAAGCACATACTCAGTTATTGGATACAAAATCATGTAATAACGTAATGGTCAGGGTTAATGACATGATTAATTATAAATTTGTCACTGATGGGATAATTTTTGGAATAACTCATACAATTCTGTAATCTGTATTTCTAAAAGTATTTTGAAAAATTAGATAGACCATAGCTGTAAAAATTATGTGAGAGCTGAAGGAAATTCCTAACAGTAAGAAATGTCCATAAAACTTCCCAAATCTCAGTAAGTACAGTTCATTAAAAGGAGGGTTAGACTGTGGTCTGATTACAGTGTATGAGCACTTTCACAGTGAAAATATACTGAAGACTTCTCTGACAGATAAAGACAGAACAAGAGCCAATGGCTGAAAGAGGGAATCAAACAGATTCAAATGAGAAATGAGGAACAACTTTAACTGGCTGTTATTTGTTGTTGTTGGTTTTTTTTTTTTTTAATCTTAACTATGAAGGTGTTTACTTGTGGGAAGAAACTGCAGCAGAAAAACGACTGATTCTTGATCTCTGGATTTCCATAACTCCTTTGCAGAGTGTACAACTTGTGTCCCTGTGTTCAGTAAACATCAGCACAATCATACGTGGGGAAGTTTTAATAGCACAGGATACACAGACTGTGAGAGCAGATGATATAACCTTCTCTTCTGACTGTAAACTGTGAATCTGGGGAACATAGGCAACATTGCACAGGTGTCTGTGACAAACTGACTTTCACTGAAATATGTGTAACCATGATGAGTGAGACAAAACTCTGCAGGAGCCATACTTACTTTGGTCTGAATCACGTAATAATTTAATTGAATAATCTTGTTACCCATCAGTAAAATATATTAAATACACAAAAGTCTATCATTGCCCACATAAACTAACATTAACTGAGAAGAGATATTGCTAAGGTAGCCTTAACTAACTATAACATAAATGCTACTCTGATGCTAGCAACCTCAATATAACAAAAATTCTTTTTTAAAAAAGAGATGAATGTCATATTTATTCACTTGAGATGTAAATCTATAAGTTTACTGAATTTAACCATACAATAAAATTTACTGTCAGGAAGGAGCAAAAGCAGGGTGTCTGCACAAGGCAGGTTGTCCAGGAGCTGCCTCCAGCTGCCCAGCAGGCATTGCTCTCACCAGTAGGACCCAAACCCACAGCATCTGTATGTGATGGGCAGAGCAGGGGGAGATAACTGGCTCAAGTGACCATCCCAGACAAAGCAAAGCAAGAAAGCAGGTCCACGGTCCAGCAAGGACTTCTGTTTTAAACCTGCTGTCTGATTTTCATACCCTCTTATTTTTGATTTTTGGGAAGCAGCAAATAATTGCTTCTTATTTGCACTCCCTCTGCAAGCAATGACTTTGTGTCAGTTTTTCATGTTATCTCTTTTCCAGGATGAAAAGCGTCAATCAGTTTAATCTTCTCTTGTACCGTAGCCAAATCTGATCATCCTTGTTACCCACCTCTGTAATGTTTTCTGGTTTTATGTGTCTTTTCTGAGACAGAGTGATAAGGTGCAGTACTCAAGATGCAAACACACTGTTGCATGCTGTGGAATACTGAGGATTTCTGTTTTGTTTTCTGCTCCTTTCTAAACAACTCTGATTATTTTATTTTGATGTTTGACCTGTGCCAAGCACTGAGCTCATATTCAGAGAGCTGTCTACAATGACTAGGATCTCTTTCTTGAACAGTAACAGCTCACTAATGCGATAGCTCACTATAGCAGTACACTGAACTCTGATCCTCTGAACTTGCACTTGACCACCTGTGTTGCTAAATAGCTACAGCAGTCTCCAGCACAGTATGGGTCTATGCCACATTGCTCTCTCCCAAACTATTGCCAAGCACGGTTCAAGCTTCCTGAAGGATGAGTCATCATCCACCAGGAATGGTTACTAGTTTGCTTTACAGCTTCTCCAAAGTCAGGAGATATCCTCACAGAAAAAGGTCTCATCTTCCAGGAGAAAAAAAAAAGATCTATTTGGTAAAACATTGGAGAAACCAGAATAACGTTTAGAAAAAGTGTATGCCCTATTTCTATTCTCACTTTGTCTAGCTTGAACTCCCAGCTATTAGATCTTTATATACATATTCTTTTCAACAGTATATAGAGGTTAAGGAGTTCTTTGTTACCAGATTTTGTTTGTTTAGACAGCTTTCCACAGATGGTGATCAAAGCATCCAGTAAATATCCATTGTTGCTTCACACAGATTGAGGTTCATGAGGCTGAAGTCTTACTGAGTCCCTTTGGCTGGGTATGCACTTTAGGTGACATTCATATAAAAATGAAGTCCAACATTTAGTTGTCCCTTAGACACAAGATTATCAGAGAGACTCAGCATTTGTTCTGGTGGCACTTCTCAGAACACTCTTTACACAGTTTTTCAAGGACAGGACTCTTCACAGAGCAGAAAGCAGGAAATTAACTTTTACTTTGCAGTCCAGAGGAAAGGGTATTCACCTGGTGGGAATTGTTTTGAACCCCTCTTTCTACCTGATTCAAAACAAAGGCTAGATTTCAGGTCCCGCAATTGCTGGGAGAGGGCCTGCTGTTGGATAACCGAGTATATGAGGAAAAGCTCTCTGTTCTTCCTACTGATGTGTTCAACTGTGCATCAGCTAATGCAGTAGCAGTGTAGAAAGGAAGACAGCACATAATTCAGTTAAGGCATGCATCTGGGATGAGAAAAAAGTAACTTAAAGTCCAGACTCAGTGGAATTCTTTATTATTTGTATAAAATGGAAGAGATTTCCAAGGGGAACTGGGGAGAACTCTATCAACCTAGTAATTTGGGGCACCATCCCACAACATGGGGAATCTGGTTCCCTGACTATATTACAAATAATTTATAAAATTGTAAACAGGTTTTCATTTCCCAAATGACCACACTAATATTTGGAGGCAAAGCATTTTTTTTGATTAATTTCTGCCTGGTAAAACCCACATTCATTCTTGGAGGCTGCACTTTTTCTTTGATGTTGTTATAGATAGCTCTTATGTTGATACTTAATGGGTTTTATTTTTTGAAAAATGAACCAAATTGTTGTCTCAGCAATTTTAAAAATATGTGATTTTTTGCAATATGAAATACATCATTATCATTATCAACTTAAATCAGTAAATATGAAAATCCTCTCCTACAATGTAGATGGTATTGTTGTTCAGGTGTAAGAACTGTATGCATTACATAGAACCCATTTCCAAGGACTTGGAAAAATTTTGTATATTATAATGTTATTAAACTTCAGTTGGAATTGGAACATGAGCATATATAAATATATTGTATCTATATCTAAAAAATATTATTGAGGGGTGGGAAGTTGTTAAAAGGTCCAAACTCAGCTGATAAGAACAGTCAATTTCTACTATATAGAAAATCTGTTAATAATGTAGAATACAAAAAAGTTTATTTTCATTCTGCAGCATCCCCAAACAAATCACAGCTTACCTCTGTCTTGTAATAGGGCCTGTTCCAAAGACCTTTGAAGTTTCCAACTAACTCAACATGCTTTGGATCTGGCTCTAAAGTAGTAAAACCTTTGTTGAATGTTTATAGATAACCACTTAGTCAGTGATGGCTTAAGAAAAGAAAAAGGAAATAAATTAAATGCATCTTCCAGTGACATAAGCCTCATGAAGAATTAACTAGGATAAGCACTTATTCTAGTTGGTGCACTGTCGATCTGAACAATGCAGACAAAAATAATAATTAAAACATAGCTTCATGCTGAGATGAAACTTTAGAGTCTCTACTGTGTTAAGCTTATGATTTTTCTGGTTTTGTATTTGCAAGCATAATTATGTCCCAGAGGCAACAGGAGCTAGTGCTTGTCAGTCCCCATTTCCTCATCTGATAGGAGATTAATTTCTTTACACAGAAAACCAAAAGTTGATGCCAGAGCAATAATAATAATGTAAACAAGCCTTTTATTCTTTTAATCTGGAATGCATAATTTAATGGCATAGTTGTATAAATAATGAAAATACCACATCTACTTTAGACAATTAAGGGTAAACTGAAAGTAACATTTAATGTAGTATTGATTGACTGTATCAACAAAATGACGGCAGACATCTGTATGGATGATAGCAGTTAGGAAAATGCTACCAAGTCTATCAATACAGATTAAGTAGGGGTGGGATGGAGCATACTTGATGGCTCAGAGTACTGGTAGTGGAATAGGGAGCCTTTCACCTCCAGCACACTGACTCAAGATAGCCTAGGTCAGTCTGTGTCTGCAAGTCATTACCATCAGACCTTCAGTGAAATCAGTTTGTCCTAATGGCAGGCTGTCTGTGTCACCAAATGCATCATCTGTCATGACTGACACAGCACTGAGATTTTCAGTTGGAAGGCTGGAAGGAGAGAGGATGGGCTCTGCATCCCTTCTACTCCCACAGGGAACAGGCGTAACGACAGTTGTCCATGCTGTCTTTGTTATGGGCTATGCTGCAAAGGTTTTAGGAATGTCTGATTTTAGTGGCATTGGTGCTAAATTTTAACCAAGCAGAGAACAAGAGGAAGTTACCTATGCTGAGGAGATTGCAACTGAAATGTAAGACATGACATGAACTAATGGACAGAAATGGTAAATACGGGAGAAGCGTGATTAGAGTAGGCTCAGCACACCAGTGTCCTCAAGCTCCAGTAGCTATCCAGCCACACTTGTGTTTTTGGATGGATTTGAGAGTAATAGTTTTACATGGGGGAAAGCACAACAGGGTTTGTTAAAAAAAATGAGCAAAAACGTAGTGGAAGCTAGTACCCAAGGTTAGTCAGAGGTGAGAAGCAACTCATTAAAGATAGGTGAAAACAAGACAGGATACGAATAAAGGATTTCCAAGCAAAGGCAAAGTGCATAGAGAGTCAGGATAGAGGTGAGAGACACTGGAAAGATGAAAAGTGGAGAGTGACATGGGCAAAGGGATAAGCTTAGATTATTTCTTTCAGCAGCAGATCCTGTTGCATATGAGCAGAGCAAGACTGCATCTGTCAAAGCCACCAGAACGACATTGTTGGAAGTGACAGGGGCATAAACAGAGTTTTAGCTTTGTGGTTGGACAGGGAATACTGTACCTTTTAGAATTTCTGGAGAAAGGTATTACCTGAAAGATTTAATGATAGCCTGAATATTAGCACCAATTAAATAGCTGTTTTATTGGCAACAGCGAGGCTACAGTCCTGGGTGAGAGATGGGGCAAAACTCCAATAGTGATGGCAAAATGAATGGAACAAAAATAATTATGAATATTCTTTCACACCTTTGAGCTTAACCTAGTGGTTAGACATACATGAGGAGATATCAGGTTAGACAGCAGACAAGCTGTTGCATTTTGGGGAGCTAGTTTTCTGTTTGGTAATTTAATCTGTATTGTCAACTTGAAATACAGATTTTGAGCATCATATTTCAGCCCTTTACCTACTGAACTCTAAAAGATCAGGGACAGGAGCTCTACAAAAGATAAATACAAGAAGGAAGTCTATTTTCAGTAGGTTTACCTTAACGTCTATTCAAAATTTTTTTTCAAATCAGAAAGCTAAAAGACACTGCATAGGAGAACAAAAAGGGGCAGATTGTTGTCAAATGGTCAGAGTAAGCTGGAGACCTTGTGAAGAAACAAAAAGTAGGAGTAAAACTACAGAAAGCAACAGCTGATATTTTCTTCAAAATTTTATGTGATAAAATGAAACCATGTAAGTTTTAAAAACAGTTTTTGATTTTAAAATTCATCTGCTCAAGGGATACGGCACCAAAATGATGGGTGTGACAAGATCAATAAAAGATACCAGTTATTCCTCTATGATTGATACACATTTCAGTTATAGTCACATAGTTAATAATTGTTTCCCTTGTGTATTTATACCTATAAGAGAAAGATCATAAATACCCCAGGATACCTATACCCCACCCAGGCTGCTTCTTACCCTACAAAACACAGTAAGCCTGTCATGTCAGTAGTGCTTTCTATCATCTAAATGTCAACCGCCCTCCTGACCATTCCACCAATATGCATGCTTTCTCTGCAGAAGACACCTCACGAAGGGATACAAACATTTTTCCCATACAATGAGGATTAAATATGAAGAAAATAAAGACAGTGAAACTAAAAATGATGACAATTTCTCATGACGATCCTATTCATGAAGTTGTAATTCCTGTTGACTTCTTCTTTACAGAGGCTGTATCAAGGCTGCTGGGCATACACAGGTTTATTACTTAGAATAACTTGGTAGTGAAATGAATATCATGATTAGGTGAAATTAGGTAAAGTTGAACTAGGACTAAATGTATTTTGCAACAAGGATTCACAAGGACAAGCTCCACAGCAGTGGTTCAGATAATACAGAATTATGTAACCGGATACACTGATTCTGATATTCCTTTATGTTTATTTATTTTGGTTGTGATTATGCAGTCAAAAATCACATGTAACAGCTATTTGAATTTGATTGCTGTTTTGCACATAATACTACATTCAAATAACCATGAGCATAATAAAGAATTGGTTTTAACCAAACCATATTAAAACAATCAAGGAAGTAAAACAAAGTATTAAAATGTATATGGTTCCTGGCTTATCATTAAGTGTATTAATTAAATAAAACATTGTTGAAAATTCTGAACACACAGAAGTTAGAAAAATCAGATGTGGGTTTGACACCTGGGAAGAAAACATAAGGTTGTGTCCAGTGAGCTCACAAGTCCAGAGCAGCTAAATACCCTTAGTGTGAGATTCCTTGGCAGAAAAGGTACAAAAAAAGCTTTGTGTTTATGTCTCATCACTCGAAATCAGGGCAGGCTGTATTTCTAAGAAAGCTGTTTCATTTCAGCCATCCATTAAGCTTGCTACAGAAATGACTGGAGAAAACCCTGCGGTTTGGTACGCATGCCAGACAGAAACTCCGATTAATCAACTTTTCTGTGGGCTCACTCTCCACTCTGTATGCGTGTCATCTAGAAAGATGGGAAAGTTCAGCTGGGTAAGGCTTTCACTTCCTGAGCTGCAGAGGTAAACAAATGCAAATATTTCCTTTTTGTGTATCTTTCCTTGCAGGGGAGTGTTACACTTGGTTATCAACTGCCATTTTGCAGGAGGCAAAGCGTGCGCTTGCAATACTAATCAGTAAGCGGTTCCAAGAGTAAGTGGCTTACTTGCACCGAAGTAAATGAATTATCTGCTGCACAGGACCTAGCATCATCTCAAGGTGGTGAAAAATTACCTGACAGGGTTAATAATTTCCCATGTGTTATGTTTTTTGGACCTTAAAAAGTAAGCTCCTGGTGAAATGGGCTTATGCTGATGTGAAGGTGGCCAATTGCTTTTCGTTCTCCACGTCTGGAGCAACATCTCTGATAAAGGCAACGTTTATGATGGTAACACCGAGCCGAGGGGGTGAGGGGGGAACGCTGAAATACTTCACGGCTGAACTTTCAGACCCCCTCAAAGCACCTCCTCTGGAAAACCGAGCGAGACACCCGCGCGGGGCAGGCAGCCGGCACCGCGGCCTCCCGCAGGCGGGCGCTGCCCCTCGGGCGGGCCGTGGCAGGGGAGCCCTTTCCCAGCCACCTGCGGGCGCAGCTGCGGGG
>VZRW01013732.1:22263-49685 GCA_013398125.1 Aegotheles bennettii | reverse complement strand
GCCCCTGTCCGGCGCGGGCCTCCGCTGCCATTGGCCGTGAGAAAGCGCTCCCCTCCGCCATTGGCCAGAGCGCGCTGGCGGATCGGGGCGGTGCCGGGGGCGTCCGGGTGCCGCCCTCGGGTCGCGCCTGAGGGGCCGCGAGGGGTCAGCGGCAGCCGCGGCCATGTTGGGTGTGGGCGGGAGAAGCCTCCTCACTGCTCTCCCCTCCCGTCCCCTCTCCTCCGGCGGCGTGCGTTGTGCCCGGGGGGCGAGAGCGGGCGGTTCCCCTCAGGGCCGGGGCTGGCGGTGCCGCCTCACGCAGCCCTGAGCGCTCCTGGGCTGTCTGGCCTGTCCCGCTGTGCCCGCAGGTGGTGCCAGGCTGGGTCCCTCACCAGGCTGCAGCCGGCGGATTTACAGGAAAATAAACCCCTCGACAGGGGGGCTGCACGGCGAGGCCTGGCCTGGTGGCTGCCAGGCTGGCGGGAGCCTGCGAGGGCGCCGTGTGAGGACACCCTCGAGAGCTCAGTGCGCACCTCCCGTGGGGGCAGCGGGCGCGGCGGGGCTGGGGCCGTGCGGGTGTCTGGGAGCTGGGCACACCGTGCTTTCTGTGCGTGTGTCCATGCACACGCAGGCTGACCCCCCATGCACAGTGAGGCTGGGATGCGTTGGAGCCGCCGTACAGGCTGTGCGTGATGGGCTCTATGTGGTTGGCCGCCTGTGCAGTAAATCTGATAGAACCCAGGCTTGCTGAGCTGGCGGTGTTTACCTTGCAGGTGTGATGTGTTCCAGGTACATTGGACTCCTTTGTGTTGTCTGCTGTGCACTGGCTACACTTGTGATCAGAAAATCCTGGGCAGAAACATGGGAGCCGCATTTCTAAATGTGAAGTGTTGGCAGGGATTTCTGCCAGCGTGTTTGTGCAGCTCTTGATTTACTGCACCTCTGCACCTTACATCAGCCTACACAGTTAGAGGCCAGAGCCTAGTACCAGAAAGCCCCTTTAAAAGAACATACAGTGTAACTGGGCTGTGTGTACAGCACAGACATTCACACACAGTAATTCAATTATGTGTCACAGAGGTCTCTAGTTTTTTGCTGATGGGGGGGACCAAGCTCATTCCTGAAGAGCTAATTAGAATGGAAGGGTACCTGTTGCTAAAGACATGTTAACTTTCTTCCAGCCTTTGCTATTAATGTGTGACTTCCATAGTGGGAAACTAGAAAGTGATGTTTTAAGGGCTGCACAAAAATCTACGAGCATGGGGAAAATGGAACCACTTCTTAAGTAGTGCTGTTTAGCATGTCTTCCTTGGCTGACTCAGTTCACCTCTTCATACAAAACAGGCTAGAGACAGACTTCGTTGTTCAGAAGATAGCTTGTCTGCTCACTAAGGAAGAATTTGGCAGATGCTTTTGTTGGCATGATTATCTTTGATCACCATTTAGTACAGTTTACCCTTCTAGGACTTGTTTTCTGCCTTCGTGGAAGATATAAAGCCTACTTCAGGTCAGTACTGTAATTGCGAGCATAGAGAAAACAAGAAGTGTTGACTTTGAAATAAATTAATCACACCAATACAAACAGCTGACACATTTATTTTTTTGGGAAAGGACAGTTACGTTTTTTCTGTTATTGCTTCAATATGTAAACCCTTTTTGTAATTTATTTTATAATTTATGTATAGTCTTCTAGCTGAACATGTTTGAGCAGGGGTAGATGAACGAACCCAAGCAGATGACCTTAATCAGTCCCTTCCAACGTCAATGAACTTGTAATTCTGTGAATTCGATTTATTAATTTAACCAAGTGGAGATTACAACGTGCATATACAACATAGAGATTCAACAATATTCTACAATATTACAGTTTCTATAATTGGTAGAAATTAGTCTGCCTAAAATAGTGTTTTGTATCTGCAAAAGCAATATAGGAAACATGGAGTTGTTTCAACACAAATGCGGGAGCTCTTTAAATATCTAGGTTTTGAAAGATCTTTTCAAATCCAATTACTAAAACAGAGTTTCCTGTTAGTACTGGTAAAACTCCTCTTAACTTTAAATCTTGCACTGATATACATACAAACACATACATGTGTTTCTGTTAAGTTCCATAAAAACAGGACTGTCCCTCTTTCAGATGCAAGCAGCCGAATTCCTGAATTCAATTACTGCATCACATTGAATGAACAGGATTTTTCTATATATGTTTCCTTTAAAACAGACTTTAGCAAAAGGTAATATGCTACAAGATACATTTATTCGTAAAATCAAGAAAAGGCAGTGCTTTATTACTTTGTTTTTATTTTCATAAACTTGGAACTGTACAGAGTAAGTTTATATGCACTGGAAGATTCCATATGCACTTCTGCCAGTTCTCTGACTTCTTCACAATTCTTGCCATTACGCTTTGCAGCCGGTTCAGAAAAGGAGCCCAATTTGTGTGTGAGTTCTATAGCAGGTATGGGAAGATCCTTTAACTCACCATTGGTCACATACAGAACAAAGACTGGTTATGTAAGCTAATATATTAACCTGTGATACTGTGCAGTGTATATCTCGGATTTACTTGGTTCAAATATTTCAGCCAAATCCTGCAGCTCAGTCTTAAAGGACAATTTAAGCTCAGTGCACTTTATGGCAATACCTCCAGGAATCATCCAATTTTAGTAGACTCTATATAGAAAACAAGATGATGGGTTCTTTTGCGGTGCAATGAAGATATTTCCCTTCGATTTTTCTGTGAAATTTGTTTCTTGATATCATGAATTAGTTTTGTTACTTAGTTTTAAAAATCTTTCAAAAGGAACCAGACAAATACCATCAAGATTACTCAAAATTTTAGTTTCCATAGATTTTTCTCATAACTGGAAAGCTCTTTGTTTCGTTTTCCTTTTGGATATTTCGATATTAATCTAAAATTTTCATTAGGAAAGATGAGCTGTGAATTATAGAGGAGGATGGGATACTTTGGAAGGTCTTTGTATGTTGCTGAAGTAGGCTATAACGTCACAAACTGGCATTATATGTTAAGAGAGTCAAGTCATGCTGTTAACTAGTTGCTCTTCATAAGTAAATTGTTATGTTTACATGTTATGAGATACATAAAGGAAATAAAACATAGATGGTTGTGAGATGTAGACAAAGCTAATGGTTTTCATTTACAGTAGGTCTCCCTTATTTCTCCGACCCTCCTGTAATACTACTGTTGTAATACAGTTACTCCTGGGAAACAGGACTGTTAAGTGTGTTTTCTGATACAAACTCTGCTTTAAATTTTTTTTTGCTTTTGTAGGTTTTTTCATTTACTTGCAGGTTTGCTTCTTAATGAGGAAAAAATATGAAGAGATTTACGGAATACGTACAAGCTGATCATTTTTTAAAATAAAAAATGCGGTGCTTTTCAGTGAATGGCTATCCTCATTTCAAATGAAGTCTGCAATGATTAAATATTAAAATGATCGATGGTTTAAATTAATATAAAAACTTTTCAGGAGATTATTACAAAGATTAACATTTTTAATGTTTTAATACTTCCACAGTTTATCAATCACAGGCACAGTGAAACTGTTTTTAGTTACCAAGCTGATGATCTCATATATCATTGCAGTATTATGCACAACATAAACATCATGGTGTCATTGGTAGAGGAGATGAAGAAACACAATTTATGTTACAGCATTTCAATAATCAGTTTTGGTCTTGAAGTATTTTTTGATACACAGAATAAGCTGGTAAGATTTTTTTTTTCCCCTTTGGAAAGAAGTTGAGAAGGAAAGATTGTTCCAGAAAAACTGTTGTGCTTGCCATTTAAGAGGGAGCTCTGTTTCATGTAATGACAAACATAGACGGTCACTGGTACTGCTACAGAAGAAGAAAAAGAACTTGCATTTGTACAGCTTTAATATCCCAAAATTATCTGCAACAGCCTATGATTCCTGATACGTTTTTATTCATTAGAATTAAGTTTTGAAGGTCATGGGTAAATGTCAAGGCACCTCAGGTGCTTTTGTATCACTAGCTGCGCATAGATACCCCTGAAATTCAGTGGGCTGAGTAAACACTTACTACAGGCATTCTTGACACGGACAGTGCTAATCCCTTTGTTTCCCATTTCTTCTGCATATTTTTAGCAGCAAGGTTAAAAATCAGTGTTAGCAAGTTTGAGTTTGATTTTGCCTCTCTAACCACACGTTGCAATGATACAACGGAGCTTTATACAATACAGTTTATGGTGCCCAAAGACTTTTTGCAGTGTTAAGTATGAAAATTGATACATCAACAAAATATTGTTTGTTCACGTGTTGTGATTGGTTTTGGCATTGTCCTTCATCCAGTATGTTTTGCCATAAAAACAAGACAGAATTGGAAATACACACTGTGATGAATTAGCCAGTGTAAACCCGATAGGAAGAGAAGACGAAGGGTAAAATAGGAATCCAGCAATCGATCTTGAGCTGGTGATGTGAATAAATGGGGAAAGAGTGTTCTGACAGCAGAAGCTTATGGTGGAGAAGTCACTTATACCAGAAAGGGCAAGTATGAAGGAGGGAAAAAAAAGAGGTTAGCACTAGGTTAATGTTGAGAAATGGTACTGGTAAGTTAAAATCCAGCAGGCAAACTGAAGCACACCCTTTTGTACACAAGCTTTTTGTCAGCTGCTAATGCTATTATTTCTATTAAGTAAGGCAACGAAATATAAGATGGGGTTACATCACCTGTCGTTTGTTGCCTCTAACCAGAAAACCAAATTTAACCTCATATATTTCCATTGAAATAAATAATGGAACAAAATAACCATTTATATTATGAACTGTTTTTTATAGTGGGGAAACAGATTGAGTTAGAAATGTAGCAGATATCAAAGTTTCAATTGTTTTCTCTCCGGCTGTGCTGTGTGGTGTAAATGAAGAAAAGGTTAAGTTTACCCATGATAATTCCCTCTCACATTTACATTATCAATCAGCTTTTGTAGCTTTTTGTGCTTTTATCTATTGTGTTTTCATTGTAATCTTTACATATGAAGTTCTCAATTCTACAAACTCTTATGCTCAAATTTATTCACGAATGGCTCTGACAGATGTGCTCTGGAAGCCTTAGATGCTGTGGTTTAAGATGCTGCCAGCTGGTTGCCTTCTCCACACCCCTCAGATTTGCAGTCTGTACAGAAAAGCAAGCAATACCTGCACCTCAGTCCCTGGAATTTACTTCTCTCACATTAACTCACATTTCTTTTCGAGTGTCTTGAGCTGATGCATGGGCTGGGAATGGGGTCTTGGGTTCCAGGAGCAGAACACACCCCCTCTTGTTGCCCTTTCTTACAGGCTGCTCATCCCTGGCAGAGAGGTGATGAAACACACAGGATCCCCTGTAGCTTCAAGTTGAAAAATTGAACATGTTTTAAACTTCCTATTTTAAATTACCTGTGTTTTCATCTTGTTACCATACCAAGTCAGTGTGGAGGATATTTCGATACTTAACCATGTCACCATCTCTACTTGAACTCTCACCTTATGGTTTCATCTACTCTTAAAAGTGATACTGCCTAAAAGTTCGTATTAAAAAACATGCATCATTCTTTCATGTAGTAAGTATGCCATAGAAATTGTCCAGTAGGTGGTTTTAGTGTTGTACTCATTGTGTGTGGAGCTGTTTACGCTGCCTTCAATTAAGATTACATCACTTACTTTACTGCTGGACCAATTTTGTATTGTGTCTTTGCCAAAAGGAAACAGTTAAGCTGAGGCAGTGTGTTACTTGTTTTGTTTTTGTGTCTTGACTGTCAAACTGAAAGTACAGTATTTGTATAGCTAACATTTAAATTTGATTAGGTCCTTGATTTACTGTTATTCAACTAAAATTAATTTAAAAATTAGGACTGTACAGTAACAATAAAATGGATAAAGAGCTGGTGAGCTGCCAGCATGCGGAAGTAATGGCTAGAGGCCACTGTCAACAGATGATGGCTTGTGCGGACTTTCCCCAGCATTTGTGTCTGATGTGATGCTTTTTGCTGTTTTAGTCAATTGTCTGGGTGTAAACATGAAAGCAATAGTGACAAACTATGGGTGGTTCGGTGACTGCTGGATTGATGAAGAAGGGATGAAGTTTAAAGCATGGCTGAGATCATGGTAACATAAGTCTGTTAAAGTGCAGTTTGTCTGCAAATGTGTCGAAGAAGGAATGCTGGATGTGTGTGCAGAATGGAAGATTTTATCTTGTAAAGCTGTGAATGTGGGAAGACTTCAGGTTGTAAGGAAGCATCTGTGGCCAAAGGGGATTCAAGTGCAGGGCTGTGGCAAGAAGGGCTGGTGCTGCCTAGTAGACGTGGGGGGAGAGGCAGGAGGGCTGTTTAAATCCCTCTAATAAGACCAGTGCTGGAATGTTGCATCTAGTTCTAATTTCTATGAAAAATGTGTCCTGAAAAATTTGAAAGCATGATGAAGGTCCTGAAAGAGAACACAGACTTACTTCTGTTAATGGTATTACCTTTGGTAGGTGGGCTTGGGAGTAGGTTCCAGCTTGCTGGGATGTTTCTGACCACACACCTCCTTACCTCACCCGTGCTGGACCTCAGCAAGCTCTGTTAGTTAGTGATACCACCTGACTGCTGCAGAGGCCCTCCTACATCCAGTGTTGGGTGTCCTAGGCAAGGCTATGCTGCATCTGTGTGAATTTGTCATTTCTCCCCATTACAGGGGGCTGGAAGGCATTGATTATTTTTTGTTGTATATGTGCATCATTGAAAGCTTTCTACAATATGTTTTTTAAAATTTAGACTTCAGTGCGATTAAACTTAAGTATGGTTTTAATGGAATCACAAAGATTTGCGGCAGCTAATAATTTGGGAGGTTTTTTGATTCTGCACTCATAAAATGATCAGAGCAAGGATGGATGTTGCTTTCTTTGGAACTTTTTACATATGCTACTTAATTTATGAATGAATCTTTCTGTAATTTGGTGCAAAAAGGGAAACAGCATTCTTGTATTGATGTTTTAACTTTTTATTCTGAAAGGTAGGATAATTTGAAGGGCTGGGTATACAAAGAAGTATACCAACAACCTAAATAGAATGAGGATATTCTGGAAAAATTATTATTATAGACACAAAACCTATTTGAAAAACCTTAAAACTATTTTCTTTTTAAGTACACCAGTGGGGTTAAATAGTATTAGTAACTTCTGTTATAGTAGCAGATCATAATAATTTAAAACAAAAGGTCCCAGCACACTTGCTAATATCCTTTATGGCTTCAGTAAAATACGTCTGAAATGATTTACAAAGCAAAGCTTCTGGATGAATTCTTCCAGTTCTACATGAGAAGAGAGCCTGTTTATCTTCAGGCATGTTTATAGAGACCCATGGAAATTATGATCTAAATGTGGGTATTGTACTAAAACATAGCCATATATGCAGAGTAAAGAATTCAAAGCACTTGTGTTCTGTCATTTATTGCACACAAGTAGTGTATATTGTATAGACTCAGTTCAATTCTGTGTCCTGACCATAGAAGGACTCTATAGAATATGTACTGTACCTCAAGGAGAACTTCAAGGGGAGGGAATGGTATGTGTAGGAAAAAGCTCAGGTTAATGGCTCTCTGATCAAACTTGTCTCTTTTTGAACCTTCGGACTTAAGCACTGTCAGTGCTGGAAATAGTGAAGAGCTGGAAAAATGTTTCCCCTGCACTATATAGGTATAGATTATCATTAACTCACCCCATGAAAAAAATATGTATCACTAATATCACTATCACAGAATCGTAGAATGGTTTGAATTGGAAGGGACCTTTAAAGGTCACCTTGTCCAACCCCCCTGCAGTGAGCAGGGACATCTTCAACTAAATCAGGTTGCTCAGAGCCCTGTCCAACCTGGCCTTGAATGTTTCCCAGTATGGAAACAGCTAGAATGGCTGTAAAGCTGAATGCATGGGATAGAGTATTTTGAAAGTTAAAGCAGGAGCAGTTTAGCTAAAGTCCTTCACAGAGTTAACCGACCTCTCCTTAAACTTAAGCTGGTTTACAGGGTTATACAGCTTTTGGTGCAGTAGTGGCCAGACTGAGCAATTGTAACAGGAGCAGAACAGACCTGCAGTTTCTTGTGATGTTGGTGTTGAACCGCTTTGTTCTTATGAAAACCAGTCTGAACTCATTTTACTGTATGTTCTACCAGGGTTGGTTTTTTTTAATGTATGCAGTCTACAAAACTAGATTTCAGGCAGTATATCTTCCTCCTCCTAATATAACTTTTTGGCAATGCTGAAGCATACGTTTTGCTCTGCTTCTAGCCAAGGTCATGTGCAAACCTCTAGTGCTTAGAGAGGTGCATTTGGGAAATTAGAGTGAATGGAGTGGATTGTCGTTTGACACTTACTTTGTTTAGGGCTAGGGTTTCTGAAGAGATGCTTGTAAGCTGATAGCTACTCATTAAATGATCCCTTTAAGGAGCCTCATAACTATTCCATTCCTAACTAATTTGAGGTGTAGGAATCTCTCGATCAGAGGTATCTTGTAGGCCAGAGAAGGCCAACCTTTCACACATCAGAACCCAGGATCTTTAAATTGTGTGGTCTCCAAAAGTGGCAACCCATGAAAAAGTGTTAATTTTTGTATTTCACTCACATTTTTACAATAAATAGAATTTCACATGTACCACATGACTTGAAACATCCAAAAGAGTACTTTTTTCCAGTGTGTTAGTCTTGGTGCCATCCTTTCCTTCGAAATTCTGGACAATGAATCTGGCAGCAGAATTCCTTCTTCCTTGTGACATGCACACAGTGTTCAGGAGTAATGAGAACAGATGAGGACACAGGCTCCTCTCATCCGGTGGTCTTATAGGGAAAGCCATGGAAAGCCCCCAGGTAGACGTTTGCAGAAATGGTTGCCTCCAGGACCTTCAGACGTTCATGTGGCTTTCTGCTACTTCAACTGATACTTATCTGCTAGTTGCTGATTTTTCTTTTTGCTGCCTTTTTTTCCCACTCCACAATTGTCTTCTCTGCCTTAAAATGAGACACGTAGACCATTTACTACATTTTCTGATGGCTATTGAAATTTTTTTTCTTGTGCTTATAAAGATCTTAGCCTGATTTTGATCCACTCCTTCAATTCAATTTTTGTTCAAGATTCAGATTTTTGGTGGATATCAGTGATCTTGTATTCCCTTTTTGCCCAAATAGAACATAAAGCTCCTCAAGAGATGGTATCTTGTACACTATTACTTAATTCTTTATTTTCAAAATCATTGCCTTTAATGGGATCATTAGGTAGGTTTCAGGAGAGACAAGTGTTGAGCAATTTAGATATAATCTGCAGAGAGTGTGCTTGGCCTATTGTTTAGAACTACTTTGGAAACTACTGAGCCGATGTTACTTAAGCCGTATTAAACTCTTCACCCAATTATGGCCTAATCCTTCAAAACCGGTAGAGTAAGACTTGGTGTTGAAAATGCTGCTGCTAACATCTATGGGTCTGTTCACTAAGCCTGACTATTGAGCTCATTATTAAGTGCTGTAGGGCTGAACTTTGCATTTGACATGTTAACACTAGGTTATCTACTGGTTCATCTACTGGTTTCACCTCAAACAATTTCAAGGAAAAAATAGAAAAAGTTACGTGTTGCGTTAGGGCTAAGGAAATACACGTCAGCTTTATCTTCTGATCTCTGTGGGGAAGATTTAACAGGTTATCCTGTCTTTAATCAGTTACTGAAAAATAGAAGAAAACATAGATGCCAAAATGATGAAATTAAAACTCCTTACACTTAGTTTCTTTTTCTTGGTGACTAGAGTAGATTATTTATTTTTTAAGGTGAGTTGCTTTCCTGAATGCCCAATGCAGTGTGTGAGGCAACAGAAGTGGCATAAAACTGTTTTTGCTCATTCATAGATCAGCCTATTTGATACTTATCAAGCTGCAGTAGTTTCAGACAAAGGAAAAAAGCCACATTCATTCTGAGCGCTGGATGGAAAGATTACGTTCTAAGTCCTTTTGAGTACCAGGTTTAGTAATGGAACTAATAATTCTGCTTTGTTGGGGTGTTACAATTAGGTCTACATGTACTGGAGTGTGATTTGTTGCTGTCATTTGTAGCCTGTTTTCAACTTTTGCATGCTTGCTCAAGGTAAGAAGTGAGGCAATCATTAGGCTATAAACGTAGTGACCAGTTTTAGTAATTATGACTTGAAGTCATGTGTGATAGGACATCGTATTATACTGCAGTGAAGTACGTAACAGAAGGGCACATTTGTCTGCCTCCTGGCTTTGTGCCTGTGTGGCTTATTTGTGGCAGTTTTCTCTTGTGGTTTTCAGTTATTAGATTGATTGTCAAGCAGGAATGGACTGTTTGCTGAGACCTGGTTTTCTTCCTGAACGATAGACAAAATTCAATGAAAATGGAGTCAAAATAGATGTGGTATCATTATTAGAATTAAATGGGAAAAATTAAGCTGAAACTTAGCCTAACGTACTTAAAAAAGCATTTTTTAAAAAACAGGGTGAGTGGGGAAAAAAAATTCCAGCGGTTTCAAATTGTCTTGCTTTTATATGTTTCCTCAAAGAAAGAATTTCAATTTTTAAATAATTCACTCAGAAACTGTGGATTTTTAATGGTCCAAGATAATGAAGCAAAAAAATTACTTCTAATAACTTAGTGTGAATAACTTCAAAAGTTATGAGATTTATTTTCACTGAAGGTTGTATCCCGCTTTTTAATATTGAAAATGTCGTGACACAGACTTTCTGTTCTCTGGATGGTTGTGAACTAGTTTAAGATAGATATACTAAAGGGAAGTATAATTACTCCCTAAATATTTCTTCTCACTTAAGGAAGAAGTTAGAATTTAATTTCCATCAAAAATGAGCCTAAGCTTAAAATCTACAAATGAGGAATTAACAAGTGTATATATATAATTAAAGCACCCAGGCCTGTAGAAGCTGTGATTTGTGGCAGTCCTAGGAAAGCACTAACATCTGGAAAAAACTGACTTTTTGTTGCTTCCCAAAACCAACTAGAGGGGAGAGTAGAGGGGTTATTTTCTGGTTTAAAGAAGTGGCTTTTCCCCTGCTGTAACACCTAGCAGGGCAAAACAAAGTTTCTGAGGTTTTGGAATAAGACCTTAGTGAAACTACATGGTGCTCTATTAAATTCAAGAATTGTAACTTCATAACATATTAGAAGTGAAGTGCTTAGACAGGCTTAGCTGATTTGGAAATTTAAGGTCTATGACCTCTAGCTTTATACCCGTTATTTAAATTATTCCCTACTTCATCAAAGGAAACGAGTGCTGAAGGGGTGTGTGGTGGGGATCAAAGAGGGAATAAACTGCCTGGATTTAACTGAACCACAAAATGTTCACTGCTGCCGCTTCAATTATGGAGATGGAGCAAATAAGTGTTTCTCGTTGCTCCTGACTTGCTGAACTTTTAACTGGTGAGGCAGAGAGCGCGTGCTTAGTTTCCATCTTATACAGTCATGGTGATGGTGGTGTCCTCCGTACTTACCCTCAGACCACAGAGGTGGCTGTACAGCAGCTGTGGTTCCTCCCATGGAGGCTGTATCCATCCTTGGTGGAAGTGATTCTCGGCATCGGGATGGCCTGGATGCCCGTTCTTACCCTTTTTACCTCTGATTTCTACCATAGACCACCCCCACCGAAAAAAAGAAGCTTAAACAGATTCTGTTATTTTGAAGAATGTTATTCTGACATACTGCATATGGTGTCATTTATCATGTAGTTTTCCCTTCAGCAGAGATTACTCTCTCCTTTGGGAAATGGTATGTTTTGAACTGTCTGGTAAGGCAGAATTGAACCACATGTATGCTTTATTCCTTCGTGAACTCCTTTAAGGATATTTTTCTTGACACACCAGTGCCATCATATATTCATAAAAATGAAAAAAAAAGTTAATCTTTGGACATTTGGAATTTAAAATTTGGTCAGATGAAGATCTGTCTTCATATTAAAATGAATACGTATTTCACAGATGGTATAGCTCTGCTTAGCTCTGAGGTGAGTAGGGAATTTGGTTCTGAAGACAAATAACAAATCCTAATAATGAAAAGTAAGTGTAAGGTGCACAGAATCACTACAAATAGAAATATTCTTCTGCAAAATGTCATTATTGTTTTTATAAAAAGTGTAATACCAATTGCTAAACGGGTATCTTCTGGATATAAGTGAGCTTTGGCCACGTACATTTTGATTCTTGTCATAGTAGCTTTGACAAACTGTACTTTACTGGTGATAGCCTCTTTCTGCTTAAAAACCCAAACTTATGCATAAGTGTCAAGTCCCCTATGAAAAATCTTAGTCATATTTTGCAGTCCTTGAAATACTCACTTATTTCCTGGCTGTCATGAATACATTTAATGATAAATTTCTCAACTCTTCAGGTATTTAAAAACATTTTACAGCTAGCAAAAGTAAGTAGACTTTTCACTAAAGGAAATGCAAATAAAGGAAATTTCACAAATGCAAATATTTGGGTTTAAATAATCGCACCAAATATTAGGTGCTTAGGGGACGTTTAGGAGCATACCAAGAAAGCAACATTGCCAGAGGTGATTTGGATTCCTTATCATTGCATCTCTTTCTTCGTTCACTGTAAAGGGAGCAGAGGCGTCCTCCTGCATAATTTGAGTGTCTTGCTTACCTTCCTGAAATTAGGTGGAACTAATCTGGGGTTTTGATTAAATTTATTTTTCATAATATATTGCCTCAGGATTTTGAAACAGCCTGGAGAATACAGTGAGTATTCATATGGACTGTTACCTGTGTACTACTTTTGTTACATAAATTTAGAGCTAATTTCATGGGTTTCATAGGTTCTGTGTAAGTAACAAACAACAGAGTGGCTTCCTTCCCTAGGGTGCAAATGGCTCTTAATGGAAGTAACAATATGTGTTTTGTTCCTACTGCTTACATGAAGCTATGAAGCAGCCTGAGATATATCAGAATAAAAGTTGTAATTCCTAGAAGGTTTTAATCTGGGGATATGTCACAGTGTTTGTTGTCTTTGTGTAGAAAGTTAAGATTATTTTAGCAATGTTTGTTCCAGCTGCAGTAATGGATCCTGGTTTCTTGATTAATTTTCCCAAATTAACTGAATTTAAATCACCTCTGCTGTTTTCAGGGTTAAATTGAGTAAAGAAATGTTGAAGTCCTTTTACTGAAAGAAAATGAAATCCCCAAAGAAAGGTGAGCCAGGTTCTGCAAGAAGCACCATGGGCAGGTAGTTTTTCCTTTGAAATAATAGTCTCATCCTTTAAGAGAGACTTTTCAGAGAAATGGTGAAGACTACTGTAAGACTTACCAATAGAACATGAACATAATCTTTTTCAAAATTTTTTTTGTTTGTATGTTTTTTTCAAGTAGTAATAGTAAATGTTTTTAAATTCTTTCTCTTGGCTAAAGTATGGTTAAAATATTCAGCTGCATTATTCTTGCAATTTTGACTGCAGGTTACTTCCATCACATTTCTTCCACTGCTGTGCAGACATACCTTGGTTATGTATTTCAGCAATACACCAAAAAATGGCAATTAAAATAACCAACAGCAATTATTTCCAAAATACCTACATGCAGACAGCTTCCTACTTTAAATGCAGTGCTACTAGTTCTTTGGAATAACGATGTTCACAGGGGATCTGACGTGACCCTTCCATTTTACCTGAGGAGGATAAAAGGCTATTTTTGCTCTCACGTAAGAGTTTTAGTATCCATTATTTATTAAACTGTGAGCTATAGAATTGACTGGTAAAAGACCAATTCTTTCACTGGCGTCAGTAAGCTTTGAGTCATATTAAAAAATTACTGGGGTTGTGAGTTCAGATTATCAACCAGCATTGCAAAGAAGGATTTTTAAGTTAAATATCCATTTGCAGTTAAGGGTAAGGTACTTCTGCATGTATGCAGATATTCACTGTGCATCCACCTGCATTTTTAGTTATAGCTGAAGACTTTGCCCAGGGCTTTTACATTCTGTAGTGGTTCTTTTTTGTCCTGAAATTTTACTTGCTTTTCTCTCAGCTGACTAGCTGTATTTCAGTCATTTCACTGATTATTTCTTTGACATGCCCTCTATGAATATTTAGGCAATTTATTGTTGAAGAATACAGACATACTGTCAAATATCACCACTAAGAAAGTTTGTAGACATGTGCATGTGGGTTCACTGCTCCATGATTTAAGCCTTATCACTGTTACTAATCATTTGTTTTGCACCATAAATACACAAAGTGCAATCTTTGTGCTATATAGTCCCCATCCTTACTTTTTATTAGTATTTCTAAAGTTGTTCACAGTATGTTTCTATTTCGTTAAAGTAATTGCTTTAAATTTTTTTGGTTTATACAAGCAGTGTATGCATCAAGAATAGAGTTGGGATTTAAACATTTCTGTGGTCAGACCTTCAATGGACCTTCAGAATGGGTTTTTATCTCACAAAATGCTATTGACAGTTAAAGGCAATAATAGGCAATTTATAGTGTGTATTAATTATTATCTGTCACTGCTTATGAATAAAAGAGGAAGAAAAGAAAAATCATGTGTTCTAAGCATGTAAGCCTTCACAGGTGAATTCCTAGAGGGGAAGAGAAAGAGGGTGAAAAAACAAGTGAAGGAAACCACAGAAACAAAGACATCTTTTGACCTTGTAGTATCTTGAAAATAGCAATAAACAAAAAGTCACTCCAGTGGGCCTAGCTTCATTTTCTTAAAACCACCTTTTGTAAAAACTTGAAAGTTGAGGAGGGCTCACGTTGCTTTCAAATGACCTGAAATTACTCTTGAAGTATTTTTAATAGCCTGTAAAAGGAGCAGTGACAAGCTCCTTTACATGTTTTTTAAGTGGTTATGTAGTCATTACAATTCCAGGGACCTGAAGGCTGCTCGGGGTGCATGCAGCATGGTGTGCTGCCTATCCCTTCACTTCGGCAAGGAAATGGGAGAAAGGCCAGATCCTTCAGTCACTGACATTGGAGGCAGTGGAGTGGCCAGAGTCAGCTGGGAAAGACCAAATACAGATCTTGGTCAGTAAAGATGACCGACTGTTGTAGGATGCTATTTTAAATGGGGTAATGGTGCTTTTCAAATAATTTCGTGACTCATAAAGGTTCCAGGCTTTTCCTTTATGGAAATCTGATCAGAAAGTTAAGTCTGAAACCACTCCTACAGCATTCATAAATAATAAATATTATCTCTTATTAATCCATATTTTAGTTTAACTCTGGCTCGTGGCATGTTGCTTCCTCAGGGAATGCAGAATTCTTTACAAGAGAAGGTGATGAGTCACACTCCCTGAGGAATTAAATTGTGAAAACAATCTCGGTTTCGTACATGCTAATATAGATCTGTTATTCCCTTTCCACATCTATCACAACACATTTTAAATTGTGGCTGATCTTTTATGCAAATAGCTGTCTTATTAGACATTGCGGCTGTATGTTCTAATGTCTCCATGGGTTTCTCTGGCGTTTGCTATCTAACCATCAAAGCGGTGGAAATGAATGATGATTACTGCATCCCTTTGAAGAACAAAGAGGAGTTGAGGTTCTAGATGCAGGAGTCGGTGACACTGAGCCACGTGGGCAAATGTGAGCATTTTTGCGGCTCATATTAAGTCAAGAAATAATTTTCCCCGGCATTTTCTTCTTGTGTTTTATTGGCACTGCTAAAAGTGCAAACATCTTTCACAGCTGATGTTTTGTTACAAAACATTAGTAAGCTATTGAAATTGCAAAAGGCAAGTCAAAACAGTCTCTAACACTGGCACAGAAAAGCCAAGAACTAGTTTTCCAGTGTAAAATGTGTTTGTTATCTCCTCAACTAGATGAAAGTTCAAGTGGTACTTTTATTTTCCCCTCTTGTTATTATGATGTTAACATGTGGAATACAACTCAGTCGAGAGAATATCTGGGATGCATAATAGATGGGAAAAAACCCCAGTGGATTACAGCTCGCTGCTTATGTGCTTTACATAGAATAGGAGTATTCTCTGAATTAAACCAAAGTAATGTATGGAAACATTAGAACAGCGTAACTGAGTTTTCAGTTGAGATTTAAAAATAACGGCAATCTTTTATACCTTGTTATTACTCCTGAGTACCTTTTAAAAAAGCTGCTGATTTTTGAGTACCAAAGTTCATTTTATGCCCTGTATCCCACACTTTAAACTAAGGAGCCTGGTTCCATCTCTTGTTGCTCCAGATTTGTCACTTGAACATTAAATGCCAATAATTCTTATAGAATAGATAAATACAGAAGAAGAAACTTTGTGGTTTTGAAATGCGCGAATAGTGAGATCACTCCTGCAGCTATACTCTAAACCTTGTTTGAATCTTTGAAGAAAATAATGGTGGATGTTGTGATGCTGATGGTAGCCCATTCAGTGGAACCTTTGCATGCTTTTGGCCCATGGTTTGGCATCAAGTGCTGTGTTTCCCAGACAGTCTGCCTTGGCAGAGCCCAGGGAAGCTCATCTTGCTGTAACACAGCTGGTTATGCCTAGCAGAAAAGTAAAACCCTTGCAGATACTCCCAAGCCATATGTGCACAATCTGCAGACAGTTTGTGGCTACTTGAGATGGTTCAGCCAAAGTTTGCCCTTGGCACCATGCTCACCAAGGCCAGTTGGGAAAAAACAAGTGTTGGCTGTTGTGCATCTTTTGCACTCTCATGGTAAATCTGGTACTTCTGGAAAATGTCTGTCCTCTTGTAAGTGCGGGCGTTGGGCCATGTGTCGTAGAGGTGGTCAAATGGTGGGGCTTATCACTGTGACGAGTGATGTCTTCAGCCCAGCCAAAATGATTGAAAACCAGTGTTTTGAGCAACAAGTAAGACTATAAAAGCCAGGTATTTTTTGACTATGGAGAAAGAGGTAGAATTAGCATGTTTGTAGAATCTTACTGTATCTTTTGAGTGGCAGCTCTGCGAGGGGATGAATAAGAGACCATAAGGTTTTGCATGTTAAATAAATGGCTATATGGAGAGTTTACAAAAATACTACTCAGGTGGTGCTTATTCCGTTACATGGATGGTGTGGAAGCACCAAAGTACCAGAAAGAGCAGCTTTGGATGAAAAATAATGCAGTTCCCTGTGCAGTCCTGGTGTCACCTGCTTGCACTGTGTAACATCATAAGCCTTTCAGGAGTTAGGATGGTTGTTACCTAAATGAATTGAAGGTAATTTAAACTCAAAGTACTTTGGCTGAGAGCTGTAAAACCAGTGCAGCCCCAGCTCTCACCTTTATTCTCCACTTTCTTTTCATTTGCAGATCTCTAGAGCCCATGGCAGGAAGGTAGGAGAGTGTGGGGCTGCTGTGTTGCAGGTAGCTAGTTCCTCTCTTTTGCTCAGGGTGGCTGGAGGGCAGTGTCTGCAGGTGGGTTTCCTGAGCGATTACACCTGTGGATATACACATGCCTAGTCCTGCCTCAGAGGCTGGGGCATAGTGAGAGTATGTTTGTCAACTATACAAGCAGCTCACAATACTACATTCACTCCCTGGTTTACTAAAGAAAAAAAGTATATAGGAATGTAATTCAGTGGTACCAAATGCTGAATTACAGTGCAATCAGTTTGAATCCTTATTTTGTTCCTTTTTTTATTCAAACTTAACAGGCATTCTGTAATGTTAATAATCCATGCAATTGGGAAAAAGGTATGTTTAGAATTTATCTAATAGTTTTCAGAATAGTGATGATTAATCTCAGTGTCTCATTGTACTCCAAGAAGGCTTATATCTTTGTATATAATCATGTAAATGCTTCTTGCTACATTTTTTTTCTGATGTTGTAAGTCATTGATTTCCTTAGTAACTTATTTAGGAATAATGCATTTTTTTTTCTAATATTGACAGTGATTTTCAGATTGAAAACGATGGGTAGAAAAGATGCCTCTACAGCAAGGACTCCTGTTGACCAGTACAGGAAACAAATAGGTAAGAGATCTGAAGAAAAGTTTGTGTGCTTAAAAAAAAAGTCTGTTTTGGTTTTTTTTTAGCCAGACCAGTTAGTGTAACAAAATGTATTATTCCACTTCAAAAACTGTTTTGCTTGCAAGTGGTAGAAGATAATGCATACCCCGGGAAACATTTTTTATATGCTGTTGACTAATTCATTCAGCAAAACCATTTGAAATGAAAATGAAGACAGTGTTTTGAGTAACTTGAAAAAGTCCATGTGAGGACACAGAGAAGGCAGTTACTGAATATTTGCATTGGTCTTCACCAATAAGACCAGCCTTCAGAGATCTCTGGCCCAGGAGACCAGGGGAAATGAAGGTCAGGAGGAAGATCTTCCCTTGGTCAAGGAGGATTGAGTCAGAGAACACCTAAACAAACCTGACATCGACAAGTCCATGGGCTCAGATGAGATGCATCCACAAGTACTGAGAGAGCTGGCAGATATCATAGCTGGACCAGTATCATAGCCGGGCCTCTCATGATCATCTTTGAGAGGTCATGAAGATTGGGGGAGGTGCCTGAGAACTGGAAGAAAGCAAATATCACTCCAGTCTTCAAAAAGGGCAGGAAGGGAAGACACAGGGAACTATTGGCCAGTTAGTCTCGGCTCAATCCCTGGAAAGGTGATGGAGTGCCTCATTCTGGAGGCCCTCTCTACCCATGTGGAAGACAAGAAAGTGATCAGGAGTGGTTAACGTGGGTTCACTAAAGGTAAATCACATTTGACCAACCTGATTGCCTCCTATGATGAGACAACTACCTGGATGGATGGAGGGAGAGCAGTGGATATTGTCTACCTGGACTTCAGCAAGGCTTTTGACACTCTCATGAAATCCTCATAGGCAAATTCTAAAAGTGTGGGTTGGATGAGCAGACAGTGGGATGGGTTGAGAACTGGCTGAGTGGCAGATCCCAAAGGGTTGTGATCAATGGTACAGTCAGTTGGAGGCCTGTTATGACAGGTGGTGTCCCGCAGGTTCTGTACTGGGCTCAGTGTTGTTTAACTTGTTCATCAGTGACTTGGATGAGGGGGTAGAGTGCTGCCTCAGCAAGTTCACTGATGATATGAAACTGGGAGGAGTGGCTGATACCTCAGAGGGTTGTGTGGCCCTACAGAGGGACCTCGATACATTGGAGAGGTGGGCAGAGAAAAACCTTCTGGAGTTCAACAAGGGCAAATTCAGGGTCTTGCACCTGGGGAGAAACAACCCCCGTGTACCAATACAGACTGGGAGCTGAACTGCTGGAAAGCAGTGCTGTAGAAAGGGACATGGAAGTCCTGGTGGACAACAAATTGTCCATGAGCCAGCAGTGTGCCCTTGTGGCCAAGAAGGCAAATAGAATCCTGAGATGTATTAGGAAGAACACTGCCAAAAGGTTAAGGGGGGGTATTCTGCCCCTCTACTCAGCCCTGGTGAGGCCGCATTTGGAGTACTGTGTGCAGTTCTGGGCACCACAGTACAAGAGAGACGTGTGGAGCTCCTGGAGCAGGTCCAACAGAGAGCCACTAAATTGGTCAAGGGTCTGGAGAATCTCTCTTACGAAGAAAGGCTGAGGGAGCTTGGCCTGTTCAGCCTCAGGAAGAGGTGACTGAGAGGGAAGCTTATTAATTTGTATAAATACTTAAAGGGTGGGTGTCAAGAAGATGACGCCAGGCTCTTTTCAGTGGTGCCAACAAATAGAACAAGAGGCAATGGGCAGAAACTGATGCACAGGAAGTTCCACCTGAACATGAGGAAGAACTTCTTTACTGTATGAGTTCCCACACACTGGCACAGGTTGCCCAGAGAGGTTGTGGAGTCTCCCTCAGCTGGAGATACTCAAGAACTGTCTGGATGCAGCCCTGTGCCATGTGCTCTAGGATGACCCTGCTTGGGCAGGGAGGTAGGACCAGATGACCCACTGTGGTCCCTTCCAACCTTACCAATTCATTGATAGTTTGGAAATACGAGTGAAATACTGCAGTGCAGCAGCTCCACAATGTTCTGAACTGGTGGAACTTTCCTGGTTTTCCTGTTTGTCTCCAGTTTAAAATCTGGGCATTTCTAACAAAACACTCTTCCTGCTTTGTAACAATTTTTGATACACTGAGTGATACAGACCATAACATTGTGTAGCTGCATTTATTCTCACACTAATGGAATACTTTTAACATATTAATTGTTTATTTTCCTAAATCTTTTTCTGTTCTTAACCCATTGTATATGTAGGTAACTTGTGTACAAAGTATGCACATGCACACACACTAATGTACACATGTACACTCACACAGATACCTACGTAGCAGTCTCAAATCCCTATTTCTTTGCTTAAATGCAAAGGTAAGTGACTTATTTTTGGAATCCATACAGGAAGGTTCTGTCTCTCTAGGTATAAATAATATTATAAAACAGACACAGTATTTTAAAAGTATGTATATAAAATGAAGTACCTTAATCTATACTCAGATATTTAAGTAAATGACTGTTTTACAGTTGCTAAGCACCCACATCTGTGTTTAAATATGCAGAAAAATAGCAAGTGTCTGGGAAAAAAGGCTGTTTATAATGTACATTCTCATGATGAAAGAGGTAGGGGTATGTGAGCAATCTTATTTTTATTATGTCTTAATTTTTTAGTGCTGCCTTATTATTTTAATATAACTGTTTCAATGGTCTTTTCTGCATTGATAGTTGGAAGTAAGGGACTATTTTGTATTTTATTTGTTTTAGATAGCTGCGGAATGCTTTGTATTTCCTAATCCTGGGCAGATTGTGTGACTGTCTTCCTTGATTCATTCTCTGAGACAGTTGGAAACATGGCTAAAAACTTCTGAGTACCTTTACAGATGGAAAGCAGATATACTGCAAAAATGTTTAAATAGATGAGCTCTTGACTTTTGTGCAGTTTTGGTTTTGTATAGAAAACCTTGCAAGGAAACCATTACCCAGCAGATAATGACACCACAAATATTTCACCCAAATGGGTTTGGGAGAAGTAGGAGCCGTGCAGCGCATCCTCGGGACAACTCTTCCTATGTAACTGGGTATCTGGAGAGAGGATGTTTACATCAGCTTTCTGGCATTTTCTCTGCATGTTTTTTGTTGTGGTTACTTCTTTTTCAGCCACCTCCTGTAGGGTTGCTTTTCTTCCTTTCATGAACACCTTAAGGTGACCACAGTTGTAGTAATTTTTAAAAGTCCTCTGCAGGGCAGAAGAGACTAGTGGTCTCCAGTGGCATCTGCAGAGAGCAGGCTGGGCTGCTGGGGGATGAAGGGGGTATAAAGCTGCATCTAAATATGAGATTCACAAAATTACCTCCTGCTCTCCCACAGCTTGGGCTATTTCTTGCACATTAGCACCACACAGCACCAAAGTTGTGCATCACACCTGTGAGATGCCAAGACTGATAAGCTGTGCCTTGAGCTGGGGAGAAGGCTGGTACTGTAGCAAGGGGGTAGGGGGATTTCTACTGGGGCCCAGAACTAAGAGGTCTCCTATTATGTAGCTGACTTTCCAGTTTTGAGCTAGTGTGTTGTCTGAACAATTTGACACCTTCCCTGTTATATGATGCAGCACCATGATCCACTGAGTACTGCAAAATACAGTGTCTGAGGGGGCTCATAATCTCATTTTCCTTAGATGTGACACAATGCTCTTAACTTTGCAAAAGCAAGTGTTAAAAATTATCGTAGGGAAGAATCTCACACCAGCAAACAAATTAACTGTATAACCGAGGACGTGTTTCCTTGATTCTAGTATTCCTTAGAGGACAGAAAGCAGGAACTAAAATAGACTATCCACTGCCTTCTGCTCTGATGATGGTTGTTTCAGCTCACACTCTGGGCACTCACTGATACAGCCTTAGAGTTTGCCAGTGGAAATTAGTTCTCTGATCTCACCAGTGAACTTAATGAATGCGAGGAGTTGAAAATTTACGGATATGGTTTATACAGGGTGTTTCAAAAAGATGGACCCAATTTGAAATCACTGTATCTCTGCAACCACGAACCGCCCATGAATGAAACTCTTACCACTTGAAAGGGCAAGGCATAGAGTTTCAAGTGACTGCTGCTGGATGCCTCTCCTGGCGCATGAACAGCCCCCAGCCTCAGTCATTCGCAAGATAACTACCCCACAACACAAGGTATTTGGTGTTCTGCAATTCGGCAAGACTGAATCCATCATTGTGGTGCAGTGTGCGTTTCAGCGGTGGTTTGGCATTGATCCACCAATGCCAAAGAGCATTCGTCATTGGTACTGACAATTTGAGGCTGTTTACGTAAGGGGAAGAGCACAGGGCGACTGCAGTTCAGAGGAAAACATGAGAAGAATTCAAGAGTTTTCTGTGTAGACTACACAAGTCTACTTGTCTTGCCAGCCAAGAACTTGTGATCTCTCATACGACTGTCTAGCGTGTGTTAAGGCAACGTTCAATCATGAGGCCATACCAGTTGCAACCGGTAGAGGCCCTTTGTGCGGGTGACAAAGGACAGTGTGTACAATTTAGTGGTGTGATGTTACAGAACATCTAGGACAACGGCTTCATACCGTGTTTGATTTTTAGTGGTGAAGCAATGTTTCATCTAAGCTGTAAAGTTAACCATCATGATGTGTGGACTTGGGGATTAGAGAATCCACACGAAACTGTAGAGCATGAGTGTAGTTCTTCGAAAATTAATGTATTCTGGGCCATTTCTCAAGGAAAGGTTTGTGGCCCTTTCTTTTTCAAGGGAAGCGGTTACGGGGCAAAGGTATCTCGAAATGCTGTAGAACTAGCTCTTTCCACAACTTAATGATTCTGATGACTTAACTTTTCAGCAAGATGAAGCACTGACACATTGGCACCTGCAGGTTTGATGTTTTCTAAATGATATCCTGCCCCAATGTTGTATAGGTTGCACGGGACTTATTGTGTTGGACGGTCACGCTACGCTCTTGGCCCCCAGGATCCTCAGATATTATTCCCTTGCGACTTTTTCTTGTGGGGATATGTCAAAGACTGTGGTTTTGTACCACCATTAGCAACTAATCTGGATGACCTCAAAACCAGAATCACGACAGTGGTGACCTTAGTGGAAGAAAACACTTTGAGAGGTGTTTGGGATGAATTCAACTATCATTTCTTGTTCATACAGCAGGTGTGGAGGGTACATAGGGCATTTATAAAAAGGTTACTAAAACTTGATAACTCATTAAACGTTTTATAAGTTTTTGTGTAATTGTAACGTGTTGCCATTGTGAAATATACTGCTTTGAAATTGGGTACATCTTTTTGAAACATCCTTAGCTTTAATGTGGTGGGCATGTTTGAGTTTTACATGTAAGCATTTTGGGCTAGCTTTAGGCCTGGTGGCTGAGCTTAGTGGAGCCATTCCTCTAATATCATTATGTCTTTAAGTGCAATAAGTAAAAATACTGTCCAATAAGGAACTTTTATTGCCATAATGAATATGAAAATCTTTCCTTTTTTGCCACTACTTCTTGATTTTTTTCTTGCTATATAGTTTTACGCAAGTGATGATAATTCATCTGTTCATCACAGAATCACAGGATGGTGGAGGTTGGCAGGGCCTCTGAAGGTCATCTGGTCCAGCCCCCCTGCTTAAGCAGGGCCACCTAGAGTCAGTTACCCAGGACTGTGTCCAGACAGCTTTTGAGTACCTCTAGGGAGGGAGACTCTACAACCTCTCTGAGCAAACCGTTCCTGTGTTTGACCACCCTCAAAGTAAAAAGGTTTTATTTACTATTTAAATGGGATTTCCTGTGTTTCAGTGTGTGCCCATTGCCTCTGGTCCTGTCACTGGGCACCAGTGAGAAGAGCCTGGCCCCATCTTCTTTGCGCCCTCCCTTCAGGTATTTATATATCATAGAATCATATGTTCATCATCATGTGTTCATGAGGTCTCCCTGAGTCTTCTCTTCTTTTGAGTAAACAGTCTCAGGTCTCTCAGGCTTTCCTTATAAGAGAGATGCTCCAAATCCTTCACTTTAGCTCCTCTTGATCTAGTGCTTCATGATCTCATTTCATTCAGATTGAAATTGAAAATTATACAGGAAGAATTTCAGTTTTGTCTTGAAAGTTGTCATCAAATAATCCCTAGATTTGGCAGCATAGATGCTTTAGTGTGAGCCTGTTTAGTAGAAGACCCCCTGGAATACAGAATGCTGTCACGGTCCAGGACTGTGGCTTATGGGAGGGTCATTCTTGTTTGTAGAGCAGAGACAGAAGGCTTATCTGTTTTGGAGATGAATGTTTGATCACCTGCTCCCAGGTAGATTATATCTAGAAACAGTGGGTAAAGGGAGGCTGCATGGTGCCTGTCTTTAAAAAAAAATTATTTTATCAAAGCCATTTAAAGTTTTAAATTGATGCTTGGAGTGATTGCCATCCTTCCTTTCCAGGCATTCAGTATCTGTGGATTCTTGAAAATATTATGATGGGTGCTGGCTGAACAGCTATCTCTTGCAGACTAATGATGTGGCAATTTAATGCTTTCTAGCCTTGCTGGGTTAGAAGGTAGCCAGATTGAAACATTTTTAATACCTTTTTTTTGATGGAAAATGGCAGTCTTCAAGGAACAACATGTCACAAAGTCATGTCAACTTCAACACAATTTTCAGTTAGATGTTTAGTTGAGTAATTTGAAATAAAAGCAGATTTTTAATTTCATTTTGTTCCAAGCTTTCTGTTTTGTTCTGAGTTTCCATACGGCATGCCACATGTTTGCCCTGTGCCGTGGTTCAAGTTCATGTTGATCACTTCAGTTCAGCCGTTTGCCTTTTTCTCTCCTCCATGCATGCAAGATCACTCGTGTCTTGTTTGCCACGTGCCGCTAGCGGTTGCTCTTTGCTTCAGTAGCATTTTCAGAGGATTCCCTCGGCACGGAGATTGATATTGCTCTTGTCTGTCAGCTGGCTTTCAGCCATCTCTCCTGCCACCAGCCAAAATTTGTCTGTAGTGCCTCTTGTTCAGCAAGTGCTCCAGTATCCAACTGCAGCACTGCCTTTTCCATGAGGAGCAGAGGCAGCCTGTTAGTTATCAGGCCAAACTGGCACTGACTTCGTGAAGACCATCCCCAACTGGGACAGGGAACAGCAGCAGCAACCTTTTCAGAGTGGCTTAGACTGTGCCTGGAGAAGGGAGGACAGCACTGAGGGAACCTCTTACAGTTCAGTCCTTGTAAGCCACTGAGGTTCTGGAGGAGGAATGAAGAAAAGTAATTTAAATGCTTTTTCTTCAGCTCTCTCTCACATACACAAACACATACCTGTAACGAGACAGCTCTTCTACATAGCGTTTCCTTCTCACTGCTGCTGTTTGTGCTGCTGTGCTTAATTTGCTGGGATCGGGGGAAAGGTGTGAGGCAGTATGCATATTTCTGCATTTATGCAGCTTTTCTCCGCAAATGCTGTGAAAATAGCAACAGGTTTTGCACCATATTTGCTTTGTTTACTGTTATGTGTGCTTTAAGTTCTCAGAACAATTCCACATGTATATTTTCCATCCTTCTTCATCTGGTGTGTTGCTTGCTCGGCATGGAAGCCGCAGGATTTGTGGGTAGTGTTCATGACTCGTGTGATTGCAGGATCCTAAGCAGGCATACTGAGAGGATTATAGCATAACTAAAACCTGGTCTACAAATCAGGAATAGACATACTTTTGGCTCCCATACTATTGTGTTGCTGTAGCATAATTTTTCATGAGGAGAGGTTGTTTGCCAATCATTCAACCTCCAATTTGTAGACTCAAAGGTCTGCTTATTGTCTGCTCTGTATCTTCTGACTTGCCAGCTTGATCCTTTAGGGGCTGAAGCTTATATAGGTATAGCCTGGGGGATCTCTGGAGTAAACAAGGCTCCTCACATCCCCTGGGAAGGAGTAAAAGTTATGAATGAAAATAAATTCTCTTTTTCTTTCAGAAAGCACAAAGTGCTAGGCTGAGCATGATGGCTTGGTGGTGGTGCTCATTAGCACAGCACACGCAGAGCAATGGGATGCTGAAAGGGACCGAGTGGGAGTCCTGAGACCCCAGCTGTAGCAGTGCAGGAGGGGAGAGAGAACTGCCCACCTGAACTAACAGATAAAACTCGGCCCCTTTTTTAAAACTCCTCAGTGTGGGGAACTGGTGGCTCACCTGGAAGAAAGGCACCTCATCCTAGTGCCAAGAGTTACAGTCCCACTGTAGCCCCCATGAAATGGAGAAGATCTTGTCTCTCAGCGTGAGCTTCCTGCACAGAGTAGCTTAGCTGTCAGCTGGGTGATTGCAAAGCAAAGCAGTCCCAGTCTCCCAAACCAGGAGTCATTTGTGGTAGTACAGTTGCACTGACAATATGAAGGAATAGACCTTGTCGAGATGTTGGATGGGGACTAGCGGCAGCAAGAATGTCTCTACCACCTCACCCTTTTCTTTTTTTTCTGTTATTGTTTACCTTCTCTATTTTTTTACAGAGTTAATGTCCCTCCACTTTCCTTATCCTGACTAGTGCCATTGCATACTCTAATCAAACTGACCTAACAGTCTTCTTTTTCAGCTGAAAAAAAGAATTGTGACATTTTGATACTTTCTTCTGAAATATGCTACATACTTTGAAGTGAAATGTGATTGTTTTATCTTGTTTTGGATCAGGAAATATTTTCTATCAACATCAAAATTTTAGCTTTTGGTTCTGAAACAACAGCAACAGCAAAAAAATGTTTGGACTGAATTTGTGCTGAAAATTTCAAAATCGCACCATTTGCCACAAAACAGGAATTCCTGTATCTTTTGTCTGTTAAGAAAAGGCACGGGACCAGAAGGCAGCATTTGCATCATCGAGATTGCTCTCTGCTGTCATAAGCAAAGATGTAGCAGGACTAATGTCAATGGAAAGAAAACTCTCCAACCTAATTTTTTGAATTAGTGATCTTTTTTTTTCCCCTATGTTTGATGTCAGTCACCTATTTATTGGGGGAAGGGTAAGGAGAGGAAAAATACAGAAACAAATACTTGCTATTTTAAATTGAGACAAAAAGGGGGGGACCTCTCCTACTATTTATTAAGAGTGCAAAAACAAGCCAAGAAATCACAGAATCACAGAATCCTAGGGGTTGGAAGGGACCTCGAAGGATCATCTAGTCCAACCCCCCTGCCAGAGCAGGGTCACCTAGAGTACATCACACAGGAACGCATCCAGGCGGGTTTTGAATGTCTCCAGTGAAGGAAACTCCACAACCTCTCTGGGCAGCCTGTTCCAGTGCTCCATCACTCTCACAGTGAAAAAGTTTCTCCTTATATTCACATGGAACCTCCTGTGCTCCAGTTTGCAACCATTGCCCCTTGTCCTATCATTGGTCATTACTGTAAAAAGCTTGGCTCCATCGTCCTGACCCTCACCCTTTACATATTTGTAAACATGGATGAGGTCACCCCTCAGCCTCCTTTTCTCCAAGCTAAAGAGACCCAGCTCCCTCAGCCTTTCCTCATAAGGGAGATGTTCCACTCCCTTCATCATCTTAGTGG
>VZRW01013732.1:0-22122 GCA_013398125.1 Aegotheles bennettii | reverse complement strand
CCAGATGCAAAACTCTGCACTTGCTCTTGTTGAATTTCATTAAGTTTCTCCCCGCCCAACTCTCCAGCCTATCAAGGTCTCTTTGAATGGCAGCACAACCCTCTGGTGTGTCAGCCACTCCTCCCAGTTTAGTGTCATCAGCAAACTTGCTGAGGATACATTCTGTACCCTCATCCAGGTCGTTGATGAAGATACTGAACAACACCGGTCCCAGTACCGACCCCTGAGGGACTCCACTAGTCAGAGACCTCCAACTGGATTCTGTCCCATTGACTACAACTCTCTGACTTCTTCCCTTTAACCAGTTCTTTATCCACCTCACTACCTGATCACCAAGCCCATACTTTATCAGCTTATCTACGAGGATGCTGTGGGAGACAGTGTCAAATAGGCAGTTCTAGTGCACGGAGTGTCTTTTTCTTTTTTTTTTTGCATATGGAACATTGCATTTACTCTTGAATTTTTCTAATAAAAATATACTATTAAGCACATAATAAAGAGAAGTAGGGAAAACCCCCTGCTTTTACTATTATGTGTGACTGTTGGCAAGTTTTGGAAACTTTTCCTATGCTGAGTGTTGTACTTCACAGTGATACACCACACATACCACATGTAGACCCTTTTCTTTTGTTTGGGGGGAGGTTTTATGAATTTCCTTGTCACAAAAATTGAACTAGATCTTTTGGTCAATGATTGCTGTTTGGATTTCAGTTTTGTGCCAGTGGCATCACTTCTTGGAAATGAAAGCAGGAGCAGCTGAGGAAAACACTGCTGTGAAGTGAAGCCTAGTCTGGCTGTACTAATTTAATCCATATTTTGTGATGATTGGGATGTTTTTAAATATGTTATGTGAAGGCTGATGATGGATTTTAAGCACATACAGTATGTGATCACTTATTTTTTAAAGTCCAAAGCAGTAAAGCTATATTTTATTGCCTTGGCTTGGAGCATAAAAGGTGATGGTAGATCTGGATATGTACTTGTGTTTGCTTGCAAATTATTTTGTTTTCATTTGCTGGGCAGATGCAGCCCCAGCCTGAGCAGGGATGAGAGCTGCAGAGCCAGGGGCTGTGGGGGTATGTACGGAGTAAGATGGTATATCTAACCCCTAGCTCCCATCCCCTTTCCACAGCAAAAGCCTAGATTTTCTTTGAACTTGTTTGATTATACTACTTTTACTATACATTTATACTATACTTGTTTAGTACTTCTATACAGATGGAGACTCATAGTCTGCTCTTATTTTAATCTCATCAACAATATCACCATTTAACTCAGTGGAGTCGCTACGATTTTTTTTATAAGTGTAAATGAGAGTGAAATTTGACACACTGTTTCCAGTTGCTGAACTGCATTTCAGCATGCTGTTATTTCAAACGCTTGCAATTCCTATAAGATATCTGGTGTCTACAGGGCTCTTGCAATGATACATATTTGTGCTTGTACTTACTCTCAGCTTCTGATCCATTTTTCAGTAGATTCATTTATGCAGTCAAAAAATCAACCGAAACCAGCCTCTTTGCATCCTCTCCAAAATACATAACAATTTCATTATAGGTACATAAGCATGTATATATTACATTAAGAGACAGAGCAGTTTAACGTTTTTAGAAATTCTTTCACCAGGCTTTGGAAATCTTAGTTCATATGTGTGAAGGGTGGACTTCAAAGTACTCATATCTCTATGTGGATCTGTAAATCTCACTATAGACACCCATTTCTAAAAAATCTCAGACGTAATTTTTCTGTGTATACAGTGTTCATATATATGCATTCTCTGTGTGTGGTGCATGTGCTTATATTTGTAGGCAATATTATGTCAATATAAATGCAAGGAGAGTTGGGCAGCGAACTACAAATCTGATTTCTTCTTATTTCATCGTAAGGCAGCAGAGCAGAAGACGTAAGAACGAAATGCCCAGTGCACGTGCATCTATCAAGATGTGCTTGATAGATGTTTAAGGTGGACATAGTGCATAATTATAACTGCATTTCTCCAGTTGACATGCTATGAGATGTGGCAATGTTTTATTTGGTGCAGTAATGTTTTGTCCAGCTATTGTCCCACAATTGAGGATAGCCATTGAGTCTGTTAAACCTCTGCTGCTCCTCCACTGCATGGACTACCGAAATTGAAGGCAACAAGGAGTCTGGTGAGCATTGCAGAGGGCACTGGTCTAAGAAGAAAGACATAAGAGTCCCCTTGGCTCAATTCAAGAGGTTTAACGAAGGCACTTTTATATTTCATGCTTCAGGACATGACCATGTGCAGTACATAGTTCAGCAGGTATTGCACATATTCATGGCCTTAAAAAAATGTGTTAGATGTCTGTGTTCAGGGTAAGCATGGCCATAGAACAGTCATCTGGCTTTAGTAACAAATGTGTTCACATTGGTGATTGCTCTCATGCGGTCCGTTAATTGCACAATGTCAGGGATTTCTGTAACTAGTTTCTATTAAAAATATTTTTTCAGTGGAAGCTTTTGCATCTATTATGCCTTGTTTTAGAAGAAAGTTAGGAACTGGCTACATTGTGGTTTTCAAGGTCTTGAACTGTTTATGGGATTGTCTGCTAGGCCCTATATATTACTTGCAGGCTTTTAGTGTTGGATGGGAAGTGAAGTAACAGGGCAGCAGGAGAATGGTCTTAATAAGCTCAAACTGCTAGAATGAAAACATAAAAAGGCAGTTGCCTAATTTGAATTACAGTTACAGAAATCATAAACTTCATGCAACTAGCTTTTATTTTCACTCTATGGTAAAGGCAAAAAAATAAGCACTATTGAAAATACTCACACATTCAAAGTTTTTTTGAGATGTTTCATTTGTGTAGCAGTTGGATCAGTACAGCAAAGCACCATGAAGTGAACAAAGAGCTCTGCAATAAGAAGTGGAATGTGGGAAATCAAATACACTGCCCTGATTGAATGCTCTGGTTGCAGTTAATAAATTTACAGATAATATAAGGCAAGTCACAAATCTGTTGTTTAATCTCTGAAATACTTTAGTTGAAATCTGGTCCTTCATCATCCCAGCTACATAGATACTTCATTTACCATGGGACCAACTGAGTGAGTTTTGCTTTGCTGTTACTGGTACTGTTCTAAAATAACTCATATGTTATATAATAATATTTTCCAGAGTTTTAACTGCCTGCTAAATAGGAAAAGTGGAAAAAGCTTGCCTTTTTCTTAGTTTATTTTCTGTGGCTATCGTATCATTATCACCATATCTGCATTGACATGGTAAGATTTGTAGCAATACTGACATCCTGGATTGTGTTATTTGATTTTTCATTAACAAAGTAACTGATTTTAGAATGCATGGGGGTTTTTTGTTAGAATTAATTTTCCTATAATATTTTAACCAAATACCCGTGGGCTTTCTTGTTCATAAGAATTGGGGTTTGGATGATCCAGGGTGTGATAGGTAAGAGTATGTGACACAGCTCATCACTAAATCACTTGCTCAGATTCAGCCTAGGTGATAGTCATGGGAAGAAGGTAACTGCCTGGCAGATGTTGGGTGGCATTTATGATGCGATGTTTGTGCATTCAGTTCCTAGTGGAGAAGTGTTGGAAAACATCATTATTTGTTGGCAGTCAAAACAGAGAGGAGCAGGATAATGAACTAGCATATGGAGTGAAACAGTGTCTCAGCATTAGACATGGTCCCTTCAGCTCAAGGTTACAGCATATTGATGAGAGCATGGCCCAAATTCAATGAAGCTGTTGTGAGTAAATCTGAACTCAGAGGATGTGTTAAATCTCTCAGCTCTGGACCTCTTGAGCATAGTGCTCATGTTGACCTGCCTCTTAGCAGCGCTAACTAACTTGGTCACAATGCTATGTATTACGGCAGTGCATCTCCTGGTTTGAAGTTGGCTTGAATCTAACTAGCTCACATCACAGGCAGAATGAGTGTGCAACTACTTGTGTAGACCTGGCCTGAGGGACCTTCAGTCACTGTCACTGAAGAGCTGGAAAAACTTTTAAGTTAAGTAGAATGCAGGTAAGGCCTCCTAGGAGCTTTGCAAGCATTGAGTGGGGATGTGTAAGAATCACCTCCGTAGACATCTCTTCTAATGAAAGAAAAATCTGAGTTTAGGCAGGTGATTCATGTCTGCGCTCGTAGGTTGAACAAGCCTGGGTCTGCTTTCTGGCACAGAGGCCAATTGGCAATGAAGGACCCTGACCATACTGTTAAACTCTTTTATCTCTAAAACAGAGTGGCTGCTTGCAAATTGCATATTGAAAATTCCTCTAGACCCTTGTTAACTCTTGAGCCACATGTAGGAATTGCTTGGGAGGGTGCTACTCTGGGCACAAACTGGGCCAGGGGCTGTTGTAACAATTGGAGTGTGCAGTTCCTGTTGGCATTGTATAATACATTGGTACACTTGCAACCAGATAGCCAGAGGGTTCCGTTTGACATTACAAAGTGACCTTTAGCATCATCTACCACTCTACTTGTTCCTGTCCCCATGTCACAGTGTATAATATACCATCCACTGGGATGGCACAGCTGTTTGTGTGCCATTTTGATCCAGCCTGAAGAAAAAGATGTGCTGTGCCGTTTTTCAGTTGAATCAATTCCCTGATCTGCTTCATTGTCTGGCTGTGTGCACAAAATGAGCTAATATGCATCGAAGAGCAGGATGGCACACTGCAGGGACTGAAGTATGTGGCAAAACTCAGGCCAAGTGCCACAAGCCAGTATTGCTGTTGAACATATTGCAAAGCCAAACCACGCCTTTATTCCATATAATGTGCAGATTGAACAGATTAGGAAGTGTAAGAAGGATTTGCTTCCTGTGTAGGCTTCCCCTGACTTCTTAGAATCACTTTTGATTTCAGCCCAGTGGCCTCTGTAGGTCAGATCAGTCCTACTGGCTGAATTACTTCATGAATATTAACTATGATAGTTTAAAAATGTGTATTTTTAGAGGTATTTTACATTGTCTGCAGTGAATAATGATGTTGTCTTCCATACATGTGGAAGGCACAACAAAACCTGAATGCATGTTTTTTTTTTGGCACAGCCTTTTCCGTAACACTCAGGTAGAGTACAGTGTATTTTACCCACAGAACATTAGATAGAAATGAAGGGAAATGACCAGTGGAATTATCTGTGAAGAAATACTTTTCCAGAAAAGATAGGCTGCAGTCTGCTGTGTCTTTTCTGGAATAGATGGGGACTGTGCAAACTAGAATGAACTGCACAGGGAGAAACATTGAATAAATTGCAAATCAAATAGAACTGAAGGTACAATCCTTAACATACTTCACAGTGTGAAGTGTCTCAGAAAATCAACCTGTTAAGTACAATACCAGATGGAAACGATTGGTAGAGTTACAAGAAAATCAGACTCATGTCTGTAGCACAGGAGGCTCCGTGTATCTTGATAGGCAGCTTGGAAAACCACAGGCCTCATAACATATATTCCATGGAAGAGTTTCTGTCCAAATGACTTAATGGAAAAAGCAAATATGACCTGTTGAGTTTGTGTAGAGAAAACTATCAGATTCTAATGAGTAATCATCATGAAAAGGACAAAGAGGGAAGTGCTTTCATGTACTCTTCAGAGAGGGAGAATAAAATATTTTGGCTGTGGCAAAAGCAGAAAAAATGTAGTTCACAGAGGATTGTCTACCCCACCTTACTTCTATCACTGATGCAAGAAGATAAATTAAAAAGCACAGTACGGTGTTAACTGTTTTGTTTATCCAGCTACTTCTCAGGTAATTTTTAGTCTGAAGAGAAACACTTCCTACAGTCAAGAGGCCATGAGTAGGAAGGCTAGATTTTATGGTGGTGGAGATTTGGGACAGGTATCACACTACTGAATTTAGCAAAGTTATTTCAGATGCTCGTCCTTGTAACTGGGAGCAAAATCCAATGAAGTGTGAAGATAAAATGAATAATTTTTAAATACTGGGAAGGCTTATGATGTTTCTTCATGATTTGTCTGTTATCTGTTGTCAAAATACCATCAAAGAACTGTGCATGTTGCTAGCTTACTAATAATTTTGGAAAATTTTCACAATGAAGGAGGCTAAACACCAGTACAGGTTGCCCAGAGAAGTTGTGGCATTTCCATTTCTGGAAATGTTTTGAAACTGATTTTTATGAAGACCTGAGCCGAGTGATCTACCTTCAAAGTCAGCCTGGCCTAGCTTATGGTAAGAGAAGGTAACCTCCAGAGGTCCCTTTCACCCTGAATTATTCTGATATTCTCTGCCATTATTATTATTTGTTTCTGAAATGCTGGGAATATTTGCTTAGAGTGGTACTGGCATAGAGCCCTACCACAGAAAATGTTCTCAGAGCTTCTCAGTATGCTCCGTTGAATGGGCAGATGAAGAAACAGAAAACTAATGATACAGTGCTTGTCATACATCACTATGTGGGAATGTCAGGGTGGGTTCCATCAGCATCTTAAAACTTGGCTTTCATCTTTACTTTGATGACCAGCTAGCTTGATACCAATGCTGTCATTTTATCAGCTGGAAATCTGAGAGGAAGGGTCCCATTGTGTCTGATGATAACCCAAAGCATAGCCATGAACAAAAGTATATTTTATCCTTGTATGTATTTAAAATAGAGATAAGAAATATTAAAGCCATTAAATAGGGCACTGGGGACAGCATGTTTGAAGTACTGAGTATAGCTTTGCTCATCCATGCTTAGAAAGATGAAAGAGAAGGAGATGCTGAAAGAGCTACTAGGATGACCAAGAAGGCCCTTGTTTGGCACAGCTGAACACAAACTTAAGACAAATATGGTTCTTCTCAGTGAATGTTTTGGGAGTAAACACTTGGGAAAGACAATAGTCCATACATAGTCAGTCTATAATTGTGTATAAATTGTCTATTAAGAAACATAGCTAGAAATTAGAACACAGTTTATTACCAATAGGAGATTAAGTTACTTGAGTAATGTCCTACTTGTAGGGCTAAAGACGAAAAAAAACCCCTCAAGCTGTAACTTGTTTTCCAGCTGATCATATTCTATGATCAGATTTAAACAAAACTGAATGATATGGGTGCCTTCACTAACAGAGTACTGGATTTCAGTAGTTCACCAAGTCCTTCCTAGTCATATGTTCCATATGGAAAAAGTTTCACTGTGAAATGAAGCAGCTTTCCAAGATATTTATAGCTAGAAAATGCATTTGGAAGGATTACCATAACTTTCTGACTGTCATTCTACTTGTAGAAAAATTAATACTGAGTATTTTCACCAAAACCAAGATTTCAGGAGAACTGAAAACATAATCTTGAATTTCACAGGCTTTTTCCTTTTTGTGGAAGAGAATATGAAATTCATGCTGGAAAGAGAGAGATGAGGGAAAAGGGACACATTTCAATTGTAACATCAACCTTTGTTTTGCAGTGCCTCTGCTCTCAACAGAATGTGATGAAACTATCAAAACATTTCCACAGCATCATCTTTTCCTGTTTGTTTTTGGTGGGTTTTTTATAAACTTCTGGGTGTATATTTGATGTTGCTGTTCTTTTTGTTCTTTATATTGTAGAAGTGCAATACTTAACAGTCTAGTAGTAAGTATAGTTTGCAATTTCTTGGAGGATCCCCAGTGGTACATCTTTGACAGGATTTTCCTATGTCACCCTTGGCCTTAGCTGTTGCAGCACGTCCCACTGGTAGGAACAGGATGTGACTCAGGCATTCATGTCATCAAAAAATGTCAATGGGAAACTAAAATATGTCTCATACCAAATACTTCTAGCAATTAGCTCATCTCCAGGGGGCAGAAAAGAGAAATGCGCTGTGTTTGTAGGTTGTCAAGGAACCTGGGAATACACTTCATTCAGTAAGTAAATAGGAAGAGTTTGGAAACAGTTTACTGCAGGTGCCAAAGGTTATGGAATAAGAGCATCATAATATGAGCTGTCTCCACTGCATACATCACTGACTGAAAAGTTTTCTGTAGGTCGAGTTTTCCTTCTCCACCTATCTATTTATTTATTGAACAGCATATGCAAAATCAGTCAGTTCCCAAGAATTATTTTAACAGAGCTTAGCACATTTTGAAAAAAACTCATGTGGGAGTGCAGCACTAAGCATTGCTGAAATCTTCGGCATAAAGGTGCTCGGATCTTGGAAGTGCACACCAGTATGGAGGACACGGAAAGAACTTTGTTCCCAGTAAAACTTGGTTGATACACTGGCTAGAGTGGCTATAGTTCAGTAAACACCTGAAATAGAAAGTGATCAAGGCACATGTGCTTGCATGGACTATTGGTCACTAACATATCACAGGGACGTATCAGCTAAGGCTGCCATTTGATTGTGGCATGGGATGCTGGCCTCAGAGAAGAATGAGGTAAGTCTATTGCCATGTTTTACCTCATCATATCTCTGCACTTTTCCTATCCCAAAAGAAGGAAGACTGTTATCTAGGACCGCTTGCATATTCGATGAATCCAAAAGAGAATGTCTTGTGCAAGATCATACCCAAAACATGGCTGAGAGAGGAAAATATATTCTGCTCGTTGTCTATTGCTCTAACCGTAAACGCATTTGTCATCTTACATTGGTCCCTTGCCTCATTTACTGCACTTCATACAACTTGATCAATGAGTCTTATCCATATTTACTTAGATACTGAAAGAAGGGGCTTCTGAGCAGCATATATTATCATAAAATGATAAAAATTAATAAAATTGTGTATTCTAGTGTGTATGTTAGGAATAGACATTCTTTGACTTTTCAGTGCCTGCCTTTGAATGTGCTAGTGTCTGTATCTGTATTAGAAATACAGGTGGATGCCTAAAGACTTTTCCTATGATATTTCTGTGGAGAAAAACAATAAAAAATAAAGCATTAGCACACCATGGTGTGAACTGTCAGGGGGTCCGTATGCCACACTCGGTAGCCTTTCTATTGCAAGGAAAAATAAATTACTAATTAGAACATGAGCATTAAATTAGCATTGTATTTCTGCCACACCTTTGGATTTTGCACCAAAAGAACTAAGAAGTAACTCAATGTAAATCTTGATTTCATGCACATTTCGCTGAAAAGTTAGTTGCAGTAATTTTGTTTTAATAATTTAGTGTCCTCTATTCTGCATATGCAAAATCCCTTTGCTAAATTCTTAAAACTTGACATAAGCAGATCCGCTGGCTTTTTCTTGGATCTAGGAAAAGTGTGCCTGTCATAAGGACTGCGTGGTTACTGGAAGTGAAGTTGTCTCTCTCTTTTTCGGAGGAAATGAACTGTTAGAAGACAGCCCATAGGAGGGTGTGTGGCTTTGTTTTGTTCTGTGTTTCTGGATTTATCTATCTATGAAATGAGACCTTCAGAAAAACAGTACATTCCAAATGTGAGACAAACCTCTAGGTTGTGAGGAACTGAAAAAAGACCCCGAAAAAGAAGTACTTTGACTGTTTTTTGCTCTGCGTACTATGTATAATAAATGTGGCCTTTCTGGTATATTTAAAGAACAGAATCAATCAGAGCAAGAAATGTTAATAGGGAACTGTTCAGATTGTTTACAAATAAGCTCTCTTATCGGTCCTGAGTAATGCTTGTCCTGTCTGTTGGAAGCCCACCATCATGGGAGGTGGGGGATTTTCTCTGCTGATGATGCACATAAGGACTTTCCCGCAGGAGATGTGCTTGGACCAAGTCACTGGTCACCTAATGGTGCATGGCTGAAGTTTTGTGTCCCGTACCGTGTGCTAGACCACACTAGGTGACTCTACCCAGAGGGACTTCTTCAGCAAGGGAAGAGAGAGGCGGGGGTGAGGTTACATAGGACCTTTATGATCAGAGCAGTGATCATATAAACAGTTCGTGAGGACACAGGCATAGCTAAAATTTAGTTTTCTGTTTAATTCTGTTTAGTTTTGTATGTTTTTTAATTTCAGAAACTGAAATTGCTTTGTGCATAGGTTTATAAATATTTAACATGCATTTTTAGTGAATAAGAAATTGACTTTATGGGTCAGTAGAAGATTCGGTTACTTTTTCAGGTACTTTTTAAAATTGTTTCTCATTATATTTGTAAATGTAATTTTAAAATCTTGAAAAATAAATTAATATAGGCCATCAGAGAATCATCTCTAATAGATAACAGTCATGAGTGTTTTTGACTTCTGTTACATCATTAGACCAGGTTCTCAGAGTTTTTGATGAGTACTGAAGTCTTACAAGGAAAAGAGATTTCCCAGGGTCATACAGTAATTTTATAGAAGATTCCAGAATGCAAAACTGCTCCATGCTTTATCTACTCTAATCAAATAGTTCTCCAGATGGTAGGCTGTTTTCCTCAGCAGTCTCTCCAGCTTTTGTATGTTTCCTAGAAGAGGTAGCACACTTAAAAGATCGTCCTGTAGAATGAAGTTTCAGAAAAAATGGTGCTGGGAGCAATCCTTGTTTCTTTGAATGAATTGCCCTAATACATGTCTTTCACTATTTAAATTGTTTGTAATATAGTCATGTTCAAAATAAGACTATTACTGAAATCAACTAACTTTATTCAAAAGATCGACAGAGCACTGGTGCTGATGTGAATGATGAAATAAAATCAAAAGGTCTAGATAAACTCATTGCTATCACTCTGTTGGCAAAGTGATTGGGAAAATACAGCATTTAAGTTATGTAACAAATGTATATGCCTAAAAGGAAGATGAGAAGTAAAGCCTAGCTGTTCCTCATTCTTCAATATTCTTCATAGTGAAGATCACAGTATTTGTGAATGATATCAGACCTTCACCTGTAAGGTAGCAAGTCCAGTCCTGAAGTCAGGAGTAAGATGTCATTATTTTACATGTTTTAATAGAATACATGCATACACATGTAGTTCCTTTTCTATGAGCCTTCAGAAAGGGAAAAGAATGGAGTAGTATGTCTGGAAAAATAAATACAAATTTTAAAGTTAGCCAGGTTCCTCTATCCTGTTATGTTAACACAAACACGGATCTCATCGCTGGCTGTAGGCCAGTTTGGCTTTTGAAGGTAGAAGTGTGTCTCCTAATATCCCTTCAAGACATTATTACACCTTTAGTTCTGAGGTCCATAAACCATTACTTTGGGTGCTCATAAATATGTATTTCCTTTACACTTTTAAGTAAGCTGCTATTGCTGTCATTCACTTTTAGTTAAAACCTGTCAGGTGGTGTTTCTGTTGAAGGAGAGAAGTTTAAATTACGGGCGAACTGAAGATATGTAGTTCTTAGAAGTGGTAAAATTATGAGTGAGTTGGAGAGATTATTCTTCACAAGTAATTTTAGGATCCCAAGGGATAATGGTGATGTGTACAAGAGATGTTCCCTTCTTTGCTAATTCCATTAAAAGCCTCTGATTTCTGCATTGCTGGACTGAGACTCCAAAAACCTGCTTTTCTGTCTTATATAATCACTTTCACAGTATCCTGTAACATCCACCTCTGCTAAGGCTGTCAGTGCATTGACTCCTGGAGTGACAGTGATATATAGGTCTGACAAAGCAGCCTTCGCAATATGCTTCATTGAAGTGGGAACTGCAAATGCTGACAGTATTACTGAAAACCTTTTACTTAGGCAGAATTAATAAATTGCAACTTGTATTTCGGGATGGTCTTGTAATATACAGCTGGTCCAGAATGATATGACTTACTAGTAAGGACTTACTGCATCTTGGCAGACAGCACCCAATTTATTTTCAATTCTGAGAAAAGCATTATCCACTGAATGAGACACTGGATCAGGAGTTAAGGCATTCAGGATCATGGTTGTGCCATTCTTCTGGTGCCTGACCTCATGCAAGTCTCTCTTCACCCAGATGTCTTTTGTTCTTTCACTTTTTAGACTCTGCCATTGTCCTTGGGGTGTGAAGTGGCTGTGTCTATAGGGTACCTCCCTCAGCTCTTGTACTTCTCCACTCCTAAGTGAATGATGTGAATCCCGTACTTGGACTAAATCTGTAAATTTAGTCTGTTACTCACAAATTCTAGCTCCCATCCAGACTGTTTGGTTCAGAGTTGGAAAGATTTCTTTAGCAAGTTGTGACCAGTGACATATTAATGGTGAGTCAATCTGAAGCAAAGAATGTTTCTAATCTTGGGAGTAAGGATGCAGTCTGATTTTAAAAGGAATTTCAGCTCACCAAGGCAGATATTAGAGAGAAGTGACCCTAACTTCTCCTGAGCTGCACTGTCTTTGAGGCTCTGTCCCTGGCTCATCATGCAACTTTGTCAGTGTCCTTTGTTTGCCTCAAGGGCTTTTTTGGGTTTTTGTAACAGTGGTATGGTTTAATGCTGGGTGATATGCTAATACCATCCAAATACTGCCATCCTATTGTGTGTGAGAATGGAAAACTGTGAAATGGTTAGAAAAGATGTGATATGGTGTCTGCAGTGGAAGGCCTGTACTCCGTTTCATATGGCCTTGTCTGTTTCCCAAGTTGCTCAGGTTTTCTGTGCTACTCCCAAGACCTCTCTGTTCCAGCTGGAGAAAAGGAAGCTGTGAGTGACAGGTTGTGCCCTTCCTTTCTTGGACTAGCTGTCCCCATCATTCCTCTAAGCAAAGTCCCACAGCAGAATGGCTGGTCGGGTTTGGTTGCAGACATCTGTGGCTCCTGGGAGGGTGCTCATGGAGGAGCAAGGGCATGGGAGAAGGGATGACTCCAAATCCATGTGGTGCCACAGTCCCACTGTGACATCTCCCAGGTGCAGGCTGCAGTCATCTAATAAGGTTGAACACATCAGGTAGTGTGGAGTCAACTACAGCAGAGGGAAAGAGATCCTTCCCTCCTGAAACACCACTGACCCTTTATGCAGAAGGTTTAATATTATTACAGTACTTGGTGATGTTGTGGTGCTTATTCAACAACGACTGTTGTGAATGACTCAGTGATGTTGTCTGGCAGTAGCATGATAAATACCAGAGTAATTTAGAATAAATTTCAAATTACTGGTATTGAAAACATTTTTCAGGCAGTGGTTGGTTTGGTCCTTTTCATGTGCTCAAGAGGTTAAACTTATTGCCAGAAAGGTGGGCTGGAAGATTTTCTTTTCTGCTGGTTCAGGTATGGTAGGGCTGTTGGAGGGGTTTTCTTCAGTATGGAAAGAGGGAAGGGGGTATTGCCTTCCTTTTGATCATGGTCTTAGAATCATTTGCATGCATTTTGTTTTGATTTTCCCCAAAAAATACTCCAGTAGGGAATCTTTGACTTCTGTGACCTCAGTTGCTCCTGTTCTGTTTAAGGTCAAAAGAAAGTAATTTATGTAAGACAATGGGAGAAATTTCTGGCTGTGTAGTTGCAGGGATAAGAAGAACAGAGAAGATGTTTTGTGGAACATCTGTTACATGGATAGGCTTTATTGTGGGCCTCTGAATTGGATGACCTGGTCATCAGTTTCTGTATTTTCCTTTATTAAGTGCTCTCAGTGGAGAACTATTAGAAGTATTTTCGTACTTTCCTGCCTAAGCTCAGGCTAGCTTTTATTGGAGCTAACCCTTAGCAATTATAAAGCCATCGTCACAATAACAAGCAAACAGATGGGACATATAATATTCATAAATTATTGAATGCGGCTTCCTCATCCTTCACAGTAAGCTGTTCAGGACAGGGACAGGCAAGTGTCTTGTACACACCTGCAGTACAACAAGGAGGTAAGCGACAGCCAATGTGATTTGTCAATTCAGTTTTCCTCTCTGACAGAGTAGCAAACCTTATCAATGGGGAAGAGGAAGAGGTGCCATATGCTTTGACCTTGTCAAGGCTTTTTGACAATGTATTCTAATAAACAAACTAGAGATGCATGAATATGAAGCTACTGCAAGATAGGTACCAAACTGGGATGAAAGCTGTTCTTGGTAGTTGTTAATGGTTTATTGTCTGTTGGTAAAGGTGTAATGAGGGATCCATAGTGGTCTATCCTGGACTCAATAGTTTAATTGCAAATGGGATGATGAATTTAGTTGGCAAACTATACCAGTATGGGAGGCAGTAAAGAGGTAAGAGTTTAAGATTAAAATTCAAACTAAGTTTGAGAAATTGATGACATGGCTTGGAAAAATAGAATCTAATCCAACAAGGAAAACAGCGAGATTCTCAACTTTGGTATAAATAATCAACCTACAGACTGAATATGGGTAAGAAATGTTTAGGCAATAATTTTGGAGAAAGGGTTTGTAACAATGAGCAAAGTAACAGGCAGACTGTAGTTGAATATGTAAGGAAAGTATGTACTTAAAATATACCAATAAGGCCTCAGTGAAGTGCTGTGTTCAATTTTGTACAAAGATCAGAAAAAAAGTCTAGAGGAGAGCAAGAAGAGCCCAGGAAAAAAAGACTGAACGGCTGAGACTGAAGGACTCATTCAATATGAAGAGCAGAAGACTTGAGAGATGTAATGGCAGTCATTAAATATATAAAAGCCTTATGCGAGAATAAGAGAATAAATCAACTGTCCTCTGAGTCTGTGGTGGATATGACAAAAAGTAATGTGCTAAGAAATCAATACAGAAGATTTAAGATAGTGGACATGAGGAAACTTCTCATGATAAACCTAGTGAAGCACCAGGGGGGGAAGCTAGTGGGGCTGTGCTATCTCCATTTTTAAGGACCTGTTTTCTGTGACTCTGTAGTTCCTGTGTGGAACATGGTTGCTGGATGTGTCCTCCAGGTTAGTATCTGTGACAATAATGAAATCATCTCTCTTTCTCTTGTCTTTGCTACTTAGCTTCTATCTGCAGATCGTCCCTTGTTCAGCCTTTTTCTCTATTAAGTAAGCTATGAGTACACCTTCAAATGGGATATACAGGGTGTTTCAAAAAGATGAACCCAATTTCAATTGAAGGTGCATTTCAAATGGGTCCCTCTTTTTGAACACCTTGTATTAAAAAAAAGTCTGAGGCCTCTAGGAACAGAGATGGCAGACCAGAAGAGCACGCTCAGGAATTTCACAGCTCTGGAATGATGGCACTGCATGCTACCTCCATCTTCCTAGAAAGCTCTGATCATAAATCTATTTCCACTTATTTTGGGGTATATCACATTTTTCCTATTTGCAGCCAACAAAGTTAATAAAATCAGAATAAGCCAAATTGGATCTGGGCGCAGTCTGTCTCAGAAAGGCAGAAAGACTCTTTGTGTGCTGTGTGTCCTTCTTACCACGCCTTATGCTGCCTTTTCCACAGCTCTCATCATCAAAGAAATAGTATGATAGTTTCCGTTGTCCAAAAATCATCTAATCAAAGATTTGATAAAAATATGGCTTTTAATTGCATTAATGGTGGGTACTTCACTCCTAGGCAGTAGTATTTTTGTTTTGCTTTTCCAGTGTTCAGAATTTATACTAAAACATCATTGTTTACATGAAAGTGCAACAGCTAATAGTTGTTCCATGGCAAAGTAATCAAAATGTGCTCAAAACAATGTGCACATTAATGCATATATATATATAGATGGCAAAGAAGTGAAACATGCAATCGATGTTTCAAATTAATTGTGTTAATTTCTTTTTAAAAAAGGTTTTTAATGTTTTTGTAGTTGTCTGAGTATGAAATTTTAAAGAGATTGTTGGAAAGGTTAATTGAAGAACATGTGTGTTCAAGATGCTCCTTTTACATGGAACTGTTACTTTCTAATGTATGTAGGCATGCACCTGTTGGGCTTGAGCAAAATACTGTAAAAGATGATTTAGCATTGAAATGCATGAAAAAGGACTGCCCATCAAATAATATGTAGTAAGCATCAATATTTTTAGTGCTGTTCTTCAGATCTTTTATTATGGTCTTGCAGTTGAGTATATTCTACAGAAATTGAAACAATGAAATTACCTGACTAATTAGCTGATTACTGATATTTTTTGTTTTGTACATTATTAATAACCAATTTTCTGAATTTCCTTTCTTAATTTATTATATAGATATTTAAAATATTCCTTAAAAGAAATATCAGAAAAGGTGCTAATTTAAATGTGTTCTTATTTACACATTATAATCAATGCCTGTCTAATACAAATAACTAAATGTAAAGCATTTCTTTAATGAGATGCTGCTTTTCATGGCATCTCATAGCAAATTCTGAGGGATTTTCTAAGGGATTCGGTTTCCAGACAGAATATTATATTTAACAAATATGACCAGACTTCTGTTTTGGAATCAGGGAAAGATAGCAATAAATAAATGGGTGTATTTTGGTACATTTAAGAATGTGTTATATTTTGGGGTGGTTTTAATCTTGCATGCAGCATAAAAGGAATTTATTAATTTTAATGCATCTTTCTTGTTGGCTTAAAGCTGAAATATAGTTGCTTGAAAATTAATTTACCCTTATGAATGCCTGGTTGGATTATCTTTGTAGCATTAAATGTCAACCCTGAGCTCAGAGCACATTGTGACTACAGTAAAAAGTTGTCCCTGAGCACTTAATGTTGTGTTAAATGATGATGTGTCCTTTGCAAATGTATTATTAGTATCAAGCTGTTCTGTCTCTCAAGATTGAAAAATGGTCAGTGATTTGAGCTGCCATTAAATCTGAATAAAAAAGAGAGAGGCTGTGGGGGGTTTTCATGCTTTTTATGAGTACAGACATACTCTTAAGTATGTATAAGACATATCAAAATGTTTCTGTTAACCTAAGACTCCAAAAACTCTAGTTGGAATCACAGCAATTAAATGTAAGAAAATCTCACTTCTGCTTCTCAGAAAAAGAATGGTCATTGAATATATCTGTGTGACACTAGGAGCACAAAACCAATAATAAATACTTGAGAGCTTGGTCTTGTGTCTGTAGATGTGAGTTAGAGTTTTGGCACAGATTCTCAGATTATAACACTGTTACTGATATGTGATTTGCTGTCTGATTTTAACTGAGGTTAGGCCTGAAATGACTTTGGAATTTTGTTTTTCTGAGGTTCCTCTGACATCCTAAATAAATAGTTATTTCCAGTTTTAGGGTTACAGTGTTGTGGATGAGGCATGCATGTTTAAGATGTGTCATGTGGGAATAGAGTTTCACAGAATTTCTCTGGATTGGAATTCTGTTACTCAATGAATATACAGTGACTGATTTAAAAACTCTCAAAAGATATTTAATCATATACTTCTGTACATGCACCTTAGCAGCTAGGTGCTTAGGTACCTTTATGGATCTGGATGATGTTCCAGAGCACTTGAGAAAACACTTGTTTCCCCATGCCAGCCACCTAACTTGCTGGCATTAACAAAGGCACTTAAAGAAAAATTCTGCGACTGTGTAAGATGTAAGAGTCCAGTTTTGAGGAGTACTAGGGCATGTAAAAAGAAAAATGCTTAAATTCCCTCCTATTGAAAAGCAAACTACTGTAAAGTTATGGAATTGTTAAAAGTACAAATTGATTTGAACTTTTCAGTCCATTGACCCTACTGAATTCCTTTGGTGCACTTTAGTTACATTACTAAAGCATTGTTTTTAAGGTATTTCAGACAATGTGATTTTATGGCCAAATTCTCCGAGTTATCAGCCATTTAGCTAGTTCCAGGGAGTTGTTCCCGTATGATTGGGAAAAAGCAAATGCCATGTCCATCTTCAAGAAAACTAGAAGGAGGACATGGAGATGCTAGAGTGCGTCCAGGGAAGGGTCAAGATGAGCATCTGGAGCACAGGATGTGCAAGGAGAGGCTGAGAGAGCTGCTTTGTTCAAATCTGAGAAGGCTCAGCTGAGATGTTATTGCCGTTTACAAGTATTTAATAGAAGGCTACAGACAGGATGAAGCCTAAGTTTTCTCAAAGGTACACAATGGTAGGACAAGAGGCAACAGACACAAGTTAGAACATGGACATTCCAATTAGGTAGGAGAAAAATCTTGTTACCAGGATGGTAAAATGTTGGAAAAAGTTGCTTAGAGAGGTGTGGAATCTCCCCCTTTAGAAATACTCAAAGCTCAGCTAGATGAGCTCAGCTAGGCAAGCTTCCTGAGCAACCAGAGCTAACTTTCAGGTAGGAGCCAATTTAGAAGTTGATTCTGTTGTGCATGGAGAGTTGGACCAGATGACCTCCAGAAATCTCTTCTAACCTAAATTATCCTGTGAGCCTGTAGCTTAAAGCCCCAGGGACCATAGCTGACACACGGGAATGGTTCTGAAAAAGCACAGTGGTAATTATGGTACATTTTCATAACAGTGTCTCTGCATCACAGACGTAGCTAACTGTCTTGGGAGCTGCCACAGCATAGCTGAGCAAGGGTGAAATTTTCTAGGTACCACCAGCTAAGCTATGATTTTAGATGCATTTTTCAGACCCTCTGTGGCTCTGTGATTTCTCTCTATAGTACTAGTAATGCTTAAGAAAATCACTTCAAATGTAATTTGGCTATGTCTGCAAATATCCTGAGAGTCCAGGTAAAATAATGTAGGAATCCAGTTCTCCTTCTACACTTCTCCTTTAGATCTAGATTTTTTGGCTCAGATTCACTTCACCTAAGTTAGAAGCTTTACCAACCTGCCTGACTCGGGTGCTGGGCTGCTCTGGGCTCTCTCTGTTGTTGATGACAGTAAAATAGGTGCTGCCAAGGAGCACTTCAGACTGTCCTAGACTGCTGTCACTCACTCTTTGGAGAAGTCTTTCTATGGCAAGTGAAGAGAGACCTAAACAAGCAATCACCTAAAACTGAAGTCAGGTTCAGTGGCTGTGACCTTCTGTGTCTTGCATGTAGGAGATTGTGGAGGATAGTGTGACTAAGCCTTTGTCCCTCTTGAACCTTCACTCCCGCCAGTGAGAGCTAACTGTTCCCTCCTGCCTCTTACAGCAGGGAAAGGAGGGAATGCTCGAAGTCAGACTGTGAAAACCCTGAAAAGACCAGAGGACTTTTCTTGTTCTGTGTTTGTTCTGTGGGATTTTGTGGAGGGTTCTTGGAACCTTTGCTAATTTAGATCAATAATATAATAACAACATAGATTCTAGCTTAACTAGGTGTGTGATTTCACACTTCCAGTTTGACAGTAAAGCTTGCCACAGTCTGTCTCTAGTTTCTAATTAGCTATGTATACATTTTAGTATGAGTTTCAGCATCAGATACATTAACATACTTTAGTTAAACTACTACTGGCAACTAAAATGTACCCAGTAGTTGCAGTTTTATTACACCTTAAACAGGACTTTAACATATGAAATGGATTGCTACTATATAGAAAAAAGTCTTACTAATGTTTTGATTATGACTATAATACCAGCACAGAAAGATTCACAACAGCAGTTTGTTGGTTGTTACGAATTATAGTGAAAGTGTTGAAAGGAATTTTAAATCTGTAATGTTGATTAGCAAATTTTACTATCTGTCAGTTTTTTCGGCATGCTGTAAATAACTCATCTTCAAATAATTTGTCTGAGTAATTAAATTTAGATTGCACATTTCTCATTTCAAATATTTTGACTCTTATCTATTTGCTTTTCCATTGTAGCTTAATTGGTGTGGTCTATATAAATGGACAATAAATTTATATACCTTTGTTATAAAGATCAGTCAGTGAATAGAATTTGGTATTCATCCCAGACAGAATTATGATTGAATGTATTTGCAAGATTAAAGCACTGAATTTACTTTTTTCTAATTAAAGGCAATTAAAGACTTGCAGACACAAATAAAAGACAATGAATTGAGGAATAAGTGTAGGAGCAAGTCCATTTGCAGGTGAAAAGAAGTGCCTTTGAAGCAGAACCAGCTGTATTTTCATTGAAAGAATAACAGTTTAGGAAGCTTTTCTGCATGTGCTTGCTTGATAGCATAATGTACTCATAAGCAGCTTACACAGTACAGTATTCAGAAAATAGCAGTGCATTAATTTTTAAAGTAGCAAATGCAGGCGAAGAGCAATGCTGCCACATGATGATAATGAAGGTGGATATTGTAAAATCTACTGAGAGAAAAGAAAGCCGGGAGCTCCTGAAATGTGAACATTTATAAAACAATAACTAGATATTCATATGATAATAAGCTTGGACAGCAGCATCAACAAAGACCAAAGATGCAGTCCTGTTTCTGCTTAAGCCTGATGAATTGAAAAGCAGAGAGGGAGTCTTTAGTCTGTTATTCAATTCCAGTAATGAGCTATTGTTATAATGAAAGAGTAAATATCTAAAAAAGGTTGGGAATCTATTTTTTTTCCCCATGAAGTTATTCTATAGGTTTGTTCAGGTTGTATCTTAAATGGCAGCATCTTTAAATCCAATCTGAAATGCAGTCAGTTTTCTTAAACACAGTGCTCAATATGTGGCATTCTCAGTTACATGTATAATGAGTTTGGTATGTATGCAAACGTACAGTGCATACTACCTAGTAATGTCACAGTATTTCTGTATACAAAAAAATGGTCACCCAGAACTTAATCAATACGTCTAGCTCATACGTATTATTTAGTTTAAGTTTTGCATTAATCCTAGTGTCATTGGAGGCTTAGTTAAAAAGAATACTGCATATACGAGATCAGGTCACCTCTAGTCTGCTGTTAAAATTACTGAATAGAAGATATATGGGATTTCAATTTCCTTTGTGAGTAGAGATCACAAATATTCTTGTGAAATCCATAGGTTTTTAACCTTAGTTACACAAGGAGAAACAAACTCATGCTTCATGTTGTATGAATCCCTAATATTTGTTCCGAGAGAGACACTTTGTAGCATTTTTCAAAATACAACTGCTTTTAGTAGCTCAAAAAATATATTTCACCGTTATATTCACCCTTTTCTAATTCTACAGCTAGTAGAATAATCTTCATTTCTACCTGTGGAAAGTTGTCAAAGCAGGCTGTGTAAACAGGGCACAACTCAGTTCAGCTGGCCATTGAGGTCTCTTTGCCCACAAAGGAGTGGAAAAACTGTGAAGAAGGTTGGAAATAAGAGGTGGGATGAAAGGTGAGCTCTGGAGAGCTTTGGAAGGGCAGAGGCATCTTCAGGCACTGAAATGGAAAGGTGGATAATCTTTGCAGCTGGTCTTGGGAGGGACTGGCAGGAGGCAGGACAAGCAGAAAGATGATAGCTGTAGTCAGTAAGAAAAGTTTGTGGACTAGATCCTTGACCTTAAAAATGGAAAGAAAGTAATAGACTGGGGAAAAGTTGTAAAGAAAGAAGTGTCAAATTTGTGAAGAAAAAAAAAAGGAAATTGAGGTAGTTATAAAAAAAGTTAAGGAAAGCTAACACTGGAGTTTGAGAGAACAGATGAGATGAAGAGTTGATAAGTAAAAGAGGAAAGAATTTTGCTGAAGTAGTACAAAAAGTAAGATTTGGTCTGGAAATTTTCCAATTCTGTCTTTTTGGTGGCTTCTTCTTGCCTTCCTACATTCCCTCGGGAAAACAGTGTCAGTCTTGAATAGACATTGAGTAAACCAGATGAATGGGGCTTTGTCTGATGAGTCTGTCTAAACTGGCTTTGACGGTCACTTCCTGGAAAGGAGAAACAGCTTAAGCTGATGACTCTGACAGATAAATGTACAAGAAAGCTTGCAGGATAAGTGAGATAAGACTAGAAGACATTGGGAGTGTGAATATACGTATTCCAACTGGTTGTATTTGCAGGCCCAGAAGAACATAGGAAGCCTTTATTATTTATTTCTGCTTGTTTTCCAGGTGGTAATAATCAGTATTCACGTGGTAGTGGCTTTGCATTTCATAGTTCTTTATAGTCCTGTAGTGCAGATGTCTTTTCCAAGGCCTCAGAAAGTTCAGATGTTTTAAGAGTCTTTTAGTACTTTTGCTGAATCTGGTTTTCATTACAAAGGACTCCACAGATGCCCTGTTTAAACTTTTGCACTTGGTGGACTCAGACTGTTTTCCTACCACTTTTTTTTTCCTTTTGGCTATCACATTTAGTTGGGAGAGTGGTAAATTAATGGCAGGTGCATAGATTTGGAAAACTACCAGCTCTAGAGTCATTATTAAAAAAGCCTATTTGTTATATAGGGGGGTTTAGTTGTTTATATCAGATTTAATATAAATCTGGAAGTATTCTATAGATAAGTAGAATCCAGTCTTAGCCATAGCCATGATACTGGAATAAACTGTGCCAGAGTGCTTGAAACCCAGAGAAAGAACACCAATAAGCTTTCCCTTTACTAGGAATAGGCTTGGTCCTACCAATAGATCTAGTTCATAGAGTAGGTCTCCTGTGCAATATCACAGAATCACAGAA
>VZRW01013728.1:535524-561267 GCA_013398125.1 Aegotheles bennettii | reverse complement strand
CGGGCGGCCCGCAGCACCCCGCGCTGGGCACAGACCCGCCCCGCACCCCCTCCGCATCGCTGGGCGCGGTATCGCTCCGGGTGCGCGGGCTCGCCGCAGATCTCCCGCCTCCACTGGAGTCAGTTCACCCGGATTTTCCACCTGCGTTATTATTTTTTTAAAATCTATTTGGAAATACGGGAGCGGAGGGCGAGCAGCCACCGAGTGACTTTCCACAGCCCCCCCGGGGTGCAGCCGCCACCTCCCGCTCCGAGCGGGCACCCTCTCCCGTTCCTCCTCAGCCCGGACGGGGCGGGAGGCCGCGGGTTGCGGAGGTAGGACGGGATGGGGTGCGGGGGAGACGGGATGGGGTGCGGGGGAGAGGGCACACAGTCATTGTGTGAGGCTTTCTCACCCGGAATGAGCTGAGGGGATCCTCACTCTGAGGCTCAGCCGTTAGTGTTGGGTCCATGTGCTGTTTTGCACTGAATTCCTCCTCCCAAGGCAGGCCCGTGAACATCCCCGCAGGCTCTCACGGCAGGTTTTAAAATGCTGCGGGTGTGGGCGATTTTTGGTGGTTTGTGATGGTTTTTTTCAGCACTCGATAAACATTCAGCTGTAGACCACTTCTAAAATAAACGCTAGCGTGTTTCTATCTCCCCAGTTATACTGTGAAGAAAGGTATTTATGGTGCTTGCCTGCCCACCCTATGAACAAACAGGTCAGTACCTAAAATACAGGGGGTTGAAGTTTCAGGTGACTTGGGAGACAGAATTTCGACATATAACATACTGCCATTCATACAGATCTGTATTTAACCTGGTTAAACTCAAAATGTTGATGTCACAAAGAAACTTAGTCCATTTTCCTTTGCAGGCAGGAATTCCTTTTGCTTGAAATAAGATGTAGAAAGTGATCCTTCCAGTATGCTCCTGTGTGGCCCAGTGTACTTAATTGGATGTGGAAAATAACATATTTATGCTGTTTCTTGCTCCAGGATGATGTTTTAATAACAGAATGCAACTGCTTGTTGGTACTTCATTAAAATCTTTCATTTGGCTCATACTCCACTGTCAGTATGGAAGATTTAGGAGATGGGAGTCAGGATAGATCATGCCATGCTAACTTGGTATTTCTATGCCAAAATAGTTGGTTTCTGAAAATCAGAAAGGCAGGAAAGTTCTCCTTTTTGTGTTCCTCTGGCACTTCTAAGCTTTCCATCTTCACCAGCTACCTCTTTCCTCCTCAGCCTCTGTGGAGTGTAGGAATTTTTGGTATGGGGATTGTGTGGTGGAAAGAGAGCTGACTGCACTGTTCAAACAAATGATTTATTTGAACTTTGCTTACAGATTTTAACTGCAAGGCTCAAGCAAACAATTCATTTGAACTGGACTTGCAGATTTAGTATGCCACTACTGCAGGTTTTCACAGCTACAATGAAAGAATGCACTCTTACAATTTAAAAGCAAGAACACACCGCCACAACCTACAAAGATTCATGGAACACACTGTTACAGCATATAAAGATTCATGGATACAAGCTATTACAACCTATAGATATTTACAGATTGCAAACTTCTAGCATGCAAGATACTCGCTGACCCCTCCAGGTAAGGGCTCTCAGTTCCAGGGAAGTGACCTTGGCCAGCGTCCCAGGCAAGAAGAGAAGGGTCTCCACACAGGCCAGCTGTATAGTTGGAGAAGCAGCTCCCCATTTTCCAACCCAAATTTTTGGGGTTTATCCCCTGATTTACATGACTGTGGCAAGGACCGTTCCTGAGTGGATTACACCGTTGTCTTTGGGCAGTGTGGTGGAGTTTCCCCTTATCTTTCTTAATTCATCTGTCAGGGAAGTTCATGTTGGTAGGCTCTACTTTTTATCCCTCTTCTGCTGATTTTGTGGTCATCTGGGTGCACAAGGTTGTCAGCTGAAGCCAGAACCAAACCTTTAGCTTTTCTTTATCTTACTTTCTCAGGCAACTGAATAGTGGTTTGGATTGAGACTTGGCATATTATTTGATGAAGGATTTCAAGGCTTCACTGAGGTTTTGGGTCTTCGAATAATGCAGCACTGCCCTGTTTGGTCTCTGGCTTATGGATAGGTCAGGGCTGGGCTATACACAGCTTCCCATGGGTTATCTTTGCAGAGACAGGGCCTCAAGGCAGTCCAAGACTGGGTTGCTTTTACAACCCCCTGTGAGTCGCTTGTGTGCACTAGATAGTACCAAAACTAGTTTACAAAGAATGAGCCGGATGATCCGTACAGATTGTCAATACTGGGAGATACTGAAAGGCCTTTTGGGGTGAAGAGCTGTCTGGCCAGGGACATGCAAAAGTAAAGGATGAACAGAAATTACAGGAAGCCTAAACCACATTTGAATTCTAGAAAGTCTTTCTCAAGGATATGAACATATAAACAGCCATATTGTCAGCATGCATGTTTCATGTCACCTTTGAGATTTACTGAGATTTAGTAATTTTTCATCACAAGATTTGCAAGTTAAGCTGTATATATTCTATGTGTAGTGCGAAGTGCTAATAATAGGCTCTGCATTAATATGCACACAAACATACTTTGTGAACATGTCAGCAGTTAGAAGAGAGATGGCTGATGTTCTTAAAACCTACTTTGTTTCTTGCTGAAGCAACCTGTATCTGTTATAGCCACCAACCTTGCTGCTCTGGCAGAACCGTCCAGCTGTACTCAGCAGCTGCCAGCATTGTGTCTGCATGGCTGTGGTTGTGCCTATGCTGTGAGTGTACATGGGATCATTGAGTGTGCAGTAGCCCCACCCTGCCCATTGCTCTCATTTCCAGAGGGAAATGGTGAGCATGCATCTACATGTTGGTGCTGTGGGAAATGAGCGTACTGGCATCTGAGGGGGAAATCTGCCATTCATTAGCATGACAATATAGACACACCCCTTCTAGACAATAAAAAGTTAGTGGTAGCAAAACACCGAATAGTTCTTGAGGAGAACACAGAATTTTAATGTAGTGTAATGTAGTTGGTGAAATGAGATGAGGAGTCTCAACTGGTTGAGGGCTTCAGGCCTTAAGATAGAGTCACTGAATCCTTTCACATTCCTTAAGTGTTTCCCTTTTTTGTTGTTTCAGGATGCTCACCGGAACCCCAAGTGTCATTGCCCAAGTGTTCCTTCTTCTAAGCATAGTACTTGTTATTGCTATTGCAGTGATTCAGATAAATCAGCAACAGATACTCTCCCCAGGGCTCAAGGTAAGTCTTAGAATATGTAAGGAAGGAGACTGATGTTTTGAACTGATATTTAATAATGTTCCTTTCTAAACTAATTTTTATGGGGTGATCCAAATAAGCGTACAGCATAAATTTATGTTTAATCACATCTTTGTCATGGGAAAAAAATGACAGAAAAAGAGAATTGGTCAAGATCATGGAGTCAGTGGCAAAGCAGGAAAAGCATACCTTGATGCCATGTCTGTGATGCCTCTGAGACAGCATCTTCTCCCAGACTGAAAGGCCAAACAAGGAGAAAATGCCACTGCTTTTTTATTTTTGCCAAAGATTGGAAATAATTTTAAAATAAGTTTGAAGTGGGAACCACCTGAAGTTTAAATTCTGCCCCAAGCACAGCTGGGAAGTTTACAGTGAAATCTTTGCAAACTGCTCCTGTGTATCAAAAGCATTTGGGCTGTAAGTGTGCACTTTACGGTTTACCACATGTTGGGACTTGCTGAATATTAACAGAAGCAAAGTAGCTTTATAAGGAGGGGCAGACCAAACCGGAAAAGACAAACTGAAGTATTCTGGAATTGAGGCTTAGCCTTGTGCTGCTGGAGTATGTGCAGATCCTGCAATGAGAGGTGTACACATCTGAGGACAAAGCTGTAGGAGTTAGCCTTCTAGAGAAGCTGTGCAGTCTGGCATTTTGAGTTCTCTGTTTTTTTCCAGGATAGCTACAAGCATATAAACCCTGTCAGATCCTTCTTTGAAGTTCTTTCTACCTTTCCCTCTGAGTATGTATTTACCTGGATAGATCACATACTGATAACAATACACTAATGTCTCATTACACTTCGTGGGATTATAAACACCTTTGGCTTTGTCTGAATCATTTGTTGGTGGCTGAATCATTTGTTGGAGTCAGACAATGGGATAAAACTGTATTCTGATGCCAGTTTTATGCGTTTGTGTGGTGTGGCAGGGTTTGGGATCTTTCACGGGGACACAGTGCCTCAAGTTTACTCCCTTTAGTGCCACAAATCTCTGTTTGCATCAGCCTTACATGCTGCCAGTTTCATGCAAGGCAAGACTGGACTGACAGGGAGACTGAAGCCACTGTCTAAAAGACAGCCTGCACATCACTTGTGTTTGTCATTAATTCAGTTTCACATTCAGAATGATAAAACTGTCTGCCTTACTCTTTGAGCAAATATGGGACCCACCTTGACCATCTGGACCTAGTGTATGTGGGGAGGTCTTGCTTCCTGAATCACAACAACTTCATGGCTTGTTCTGGAGGAATACTGGTGGTTCCTCTGCTAGGTGCCTTGGCTTTGGATTTCTTTTTGGACTGTAAGACTGCCAGTGCATAAAATCTCAGCTGATATGGAGGACCACATGTTTGATTTCTGAGACACTGAGTACTCCTCAGTGAATGATTAACACTCACAAGAAGTAATTCTTCAGGAGCAGAGGAAGGACCTTGGTGTGCCAGTGTGAAAAACCCTCCAGTACTTAGTTGATATGATGGAGCCTGGAAAGGGCAGCGTCCTGAAGTTAGTGGTTAATTAAAATTAAATATCGCCATAACATGATCAAAACAAACTTACTCTTTGCAAATGGCCTTGTTCTTCTAGCTCTTCTCCATGAAATCAAAACAGCTACTTGAAGGGTAACTAGAGTTTCTGTTATCTGTGTCATCATAGCTTTTTCCCAGGATGCATGTTGAGAGCCTCCAGGTTCATTGCTTTGTGACGCGAGAGAGAAATTATCTGCTATACCATTGATGTTTTAAAGTGTCGTTGCAAAATTAAATTGTTTTGGTTCCTTGGTGGTTGGGTTATCTGAAGATTCAGCCAGTGATTTGCGAAGGAAGGACCTGCCCACGTGTGTGCGGCTGAGGGACTGAGTTCTTCACTCATGACTCACTGGCACACACCATGAAGCCAGAAGAGCAATGAAGAGAGCACAAACATCCTTATTGATATAGTTTATGAAGAAGTCCAGAACTGTAAATGATGCTAGCTCTGAAAGTGCAATAAGCCTTTGTACCAGTCAAAAAAACTTCTGTCTACCCATGTTTTGTGATCCCTGAAGAGAAAAAATCTTCCCTTCATTATTGTGTTTCTTTAATTTGCCTCTCCAGGTACTACAGTTTTCTACACCTAAATTTTGCACATCTCTCTTGGCTCTTAGGAAATGTTTTGCCTTGTTTGTAGATGCTACACTTGATTAAATGTAGTTCAAACTATGTAGCTGAGCTGAAGTGCGCTTCTAGCATGGATCTACTTTGTGGCCTCCATCTTCCCTGTAACTGGTGTAACTCATTAGCTTCTCATGGCAGTTTTCCAAAGTGATTGGAAGCCAGGTGAGCCATCATAACTGCACCTGCTGTAAGGGTTTGTGCTTCTGTACACCCTCATGTGATTACTACTCTTGAGGATGTACTTGCAAAGCCATTCATATGAGTATCCCTTATCTGTTTGGGCTACTTTTTCACTGTGCGAGTGACGGAGCACTGGAACAGGCTGCCCAGAGGGGTTGTGGAGTCTCCTTCACTGGAGACATTCAGAACCTGCCTGGATGCGTTCCTGTGTGATGTACTGTAGGTGAACCTGCTCCGGCAGGGGGGTTGGACTAGAGGATCCTTCAAGGTCCCTTCCAACCCTAGAATTCTGTGATTCTGTGATTCTGTGAACAGCATGAAACTGCCTCTGAAACAGTGTAGGTAGTTGTCACTCACACAGGTAGCTCTTTCAAGGGAAGGACAAACAGTTGATAGGGCAGGGGGTAGTTGTCTCTTTAGTGAGCCCCACTGCAGCAAAAAGAGAAGATGTATGAGTGCACCTTTAGTGACACAAAGTCTGTTTTGTTGTTGCCTTGGTTTCTATGTAGCTTCTGGTGAGTGTGTGCAGTAGTCAGAGTATCCTGCCAGACGCAGGAAACAAAGTGGTACATTAACTTCATGCTATAGGCAGCATGGTTGGCTCTGTTGGATGTACATTGGGCAGCAGTAAACCCCAAAATAAGCATTTTCCATTCAGTTGCTTCTTTTATTTCCCTTTATTTTTTTTCTTCTTTCTATTGGACTAAAAACCAGAACTTTGAAGATTTTCTAGGTTAATGTTGTCTCCCTGTCTTGTCCAACTGATCTAGTCCATTGACTAGATGGTTGTGTCTTGGGTATCAGGGAATCACCAGGCCTTCATGTCTCTCCACTGGTGTTTGAGTAGAGATGATGGAAATACTCAGTGGGAAAGTTGAAGTAAAGGGGAAGTGAGGGAGAAAAAGTTGTTCTGTTCTGTAATAGCTGCTAGCCCAAGATAAGGCTTTGCTTGTGCTCTCAGTCCCACACAGCCCTTTTCAAAGCAGGAAGGCATTGCTTGTCCTTAAAGGGCAGTCAAAGGTGATTTATTTGACTTGCAGCTTGGACAGAAATGTAATGCCACCAGAAAATCTTAATTCAATCAGTTTGTCCAGGCAGCAGGCTGAGACAAGTCATGTAAAATTCTCTCACCCTTTTAAAAATGCTGCATCCTCTGTCATATCTGTTTTTTTAATTAAAGATTAATCTTAGTCCTAATATCTGGCACACTTCTCACTGAACACCATTTTATGAGGCTACATGGGCCAGTTCTCACAAAGCAAACTCACACGAGTTCTGAGAAGCTTCAAGAGTCACCCTGAAATGGGCACAAGAGTCCTTTTAAAAGAAGAGCATCTCTTCTAAAGGAAACAATAGGCTGTATAGGAAGAATAGGAGGAAAATGAAATTGTCAGTCACACGTTGGTTCAGATGAGTTTACCACTACTCTTTGGGATGGAAATCTGTTACTTTCAGGAGGGATGCTGGGAAATGCAGGGGGGGATGGAAGTAGGTCAAAAAGCCCTAGTTAGATGAGGTAAAAATAATTCCATTTTCTTCCAGCTCTACTTGGCCATGATAATTAGCTCTAAAAGTAGCTAAGTTAAAAGCTTATGGTTGGCACTTGGAGCTGACCGAGACTAGATTTAATTAATAGCCCTTGAGCAGATTGATCATTACTGTATGTCTCCAGAGTGCTCATCTCTCTTCCAAGGAGGGGGAATACACTCGAAGTATCTTTGCTAAAGTAGTTACTTGGACAGAATCTGGTGGCGTAGTGGTTTGATACTATATGTGAAGCCTTTCACCTTTTAGTTGCTCAGGGTAAATAACGTCTGGATAAATATAAATGAAATTTTCATTACCTAACAGCCCTCTAGGAAGCAGACTGGGCTGGTATTGCTGGTAGCACTTTGAGGGCCAGGAGTTTTTAGGATTACAGTGGAAGCTGGGGATTAATGAGGTGTGGAAGCTGAATGGTTTGCCATCTGAAGCAGTGATCCTTCTCGTCAGACTCGCGGCTCCCGAGGGAGCCAGTGGGATGAAATTCATCGGCCTGCTGCAGGGGCTCTTTCTGCTTTGCAGCCAGATGGAGGCTCTCCATTTTCAGTATTGTCAGGCTCCTGGGCATCTGTCTTTTTTAAGAAAGAAAGTTGACAGAGAAGTGAACTCTACACTGTGTGATCCCTACCAATTAGATGACTAAATGTACTTTCAGGGATCATAAAGAGGATAATCGTAATTGCAGTTTTCTTCCCTTCATGCAAGTTGCCTTCCCAGTTGCTGCAGTTTGCTGCTGCCATAAAAGATGGGAAAAGAGGAAAGACTGTTCTGGTGAGCAGTGGAATGAGATGGAGAAACATGTGGTTTAATCCCACAGAGAGTTCAAGTGACCTGGGGCAAGTGATTTAAATATTTCTCATTTATTTCATAAATAAACATGGGATAATATTGATTCTCTTTCCCTCTTTGTTGAGTCACACTCTGGCATAGCCTGTTTTCAGTGGCAAACTGTCAGGTGGACTGCCTAAGCCACTCAAAGGGAGAGATTTATGGGGCAATTAGAAAACAACCAGACTTAATACATCATTCTCACAGTGGACTATTATGTACTTTACCTCTTTGTTTGTAGCTTTATGGATCCCTCGTGCATCCTTGAATCTAAAGTCTGTGCTTAGGTATCAAACCCTTCAGTGTCCAGGGAGTGTAACTGGGATATTGGGAAATGAACTTGCTGCAAAATCAGGCCCTAACACAGTGTTATCCGTGTGTCAGTGTGGATTTTTAACCTAATGCTCAAAGGAGGTGGGCATTCTCCATCCCCACGGAATTAATTATTGAAGATATGTAGTATGTTCTTTGTTTTGCAGCCAAATTAATTCTGTGCTTGGCTGTTGGATTCATGCCAAGCTCCTAACTCTAGAATTAATCTCTCTTGTAACTATACTGTGCATACATTTGCTAAAGTGTTTGATGGTGCAAAGAATACAGCTGCGTATGGGCCCTTAAGCTGTCACTGTTTGTTTCTTGATCTATTTTTTTCTCCCCAGTATGGAATAGTCCTTGATGCTGGATCCTCTCGGACTACAGTCTACGTCTATGAATGGCCAGCAGAAAAAGAAAATGACACAGGAGTAGTAAGCCAAACCTTCAAGTGCAATGTAAAAGGTGAGCTCAAATGGAAGTTCCTTATTTCTTTCTGGAAGCCTATTCTGTTTTTTTCTGCTGTGTTCCCTTTTTGGTGCTGGGGAGCAAGAACTTTTAAGACTATGACTCTCATCTGCCAGCATCAGTCCTCCTACTGATTCAGCACAGTGCTCTCCTCTGCAATGGAGAGAGGAAATTGTAGCTAAACTTGATTTACTCCACTGCAGTGCATGAATGGTGCAGATAGAATTCAAACAAAAGATTATCGAGCCCTGTAAATGTTTAGTCCTTGTGCCCTGAAATAATTTCTTTTAAAAGGAAAGTATGAAATATATTTTGAAATGGCTTGCAATATAAAGTCTGCTAGAAGAAAAGGGGGTATAGCCCTTGATAGATGATAGCTGTTAATTTTGATGGAGACAAAAATGGGTGTCAGCTGTGTTATAAGTGTTTGACAAATTAGTTTTTACTTTCCAGAAGTCTTAATGATGTTTAAAAAACCCATAAATGTCTGCTGTTTGAGTCAGGTTTCCTAGAGAAACAAGGTTTATGCAGCTCATGTGGAATGGTTCTGTAATTACTTGGAAAGAGGCAATTGAGGGGAAATTGCGAAAGGCATGCAGAAAGTGAACAGAAGGGCTTATCCACACTACAGAACTAGGAACATCTAAAAAAAATATCAAGTAAAGTATCTAAATTGTAGAACTGTGTCTGACAGGATGTCATAGTTGCATCAGATATGCAGGTCTGGCCTTTGGCTCAGGAAGACTTGTAGTTGTGTGCTGCTAGAAGGTGCCCCACAACAAGTACCACTGGCTACCGACTTTGTGTTTTGTCTGAGGTTTTGTGTTGATTCCTCTCAGAGAGGGGATGCTGGACTAGACCGACTTTTGCTCACACTCTGGTATGGTTAAGTATGTGTTCTAATAGCTTGTTCTGGATTCCTTCATAAGAGCTTTTGAATCTCTTAGTGTCAGTGACATTTGACTAAGCTTTCAGAGAGACCAAAATTCCACACATTTTATGAAGACAGGTGACCAGGCAGGGGAGAGAATTCCACACGTTATTAAACAGTAGCTAGTCTGTAACGGATTCCTGCAGGAAGCAAAACTGTTAATTCTGCTACTCTGACTTAAATGAGCTTTAGATTAACCTCTGAGACACTGACTTCAGCAGTACTGCTTTGTTCAGTGTACTGGCTTGGGTTTGCAAGTTAGGTAAGTGGTGAACACATCTGTCAGTGTTTCTTTAGTGACCCTCTAACCATAGGCTTAAGCACTGAAATCGGGTGATGATTCTGGGCATACTGAGAGACAGACTTTGGCACTGAACTTGAAAGTCATATGATCAACTACTCTGTAAGTTCTGTGGTGGTTTTATGATTTCATTTCTGCCTTTATTAGGTACCTCTGCCCCTGTGTGTAAAAGCCAACCCCAAATCAAAACCCTTTCTATATAGTTAATGTGTCCTGGTCAGGCTCTGAGCATCAGCAAAGCAGGCAGTTGTCCAGAACAAAACGGTTGCTGCCTTGTGACCTGCTCTGTCTGAACACTGGGAGATGGAGCTTGCTGTCACTGAGGGAGTGAGACAACAGCAGCTGCTGAGGATGTAGAACATCAGTTGCTGCTCTGTTTTCCTCTGACAACAACTTTGTTCCAGCTTTAGGCCTGCCTGTGCTAGACTTGTAGAAAGTAATGATGACATGGCAATGTTTATGTTTGAGCTCATACTGCAGAAAAGGGAGTGGTGGAAGGTGGAGTCTGTAGAGTCTTACATATTTTTTTCCTCTGTTTTTATCAATGTAATGTGTCTGAACATAAACGGTTTCTCATTTTAACTCCAAAACAGCCGACTTTTGCTTAGCTTGGGATCAGATTGTGGGAGAGGTGGCTGTTACACGAGAACTAGATGGAGTTCTGGCAGTGTTGTTCTTTGTGGGGCAATGGCTTCATGAGAGTGCCTAGATTTCTCCCTGTGCAACTTCCTTGGCTAGGGAATTTGAGTAAGGAATGTTTTTATTCACACCCAAGGTGAGCCTGAACAAGTTGAGGTCCTACTGGTCCTCGGAGTGTTGAGCAAGAGAGGAAAGACCTTGATGTTAATTGTTCAAATAGTTATGTCTTACATGCAACATGGTGTAACTCTCATTCCTGTTATTTGAAGGCTTTGGAAATTTGGAAACTGAAATACTTAGTATTTCATGCACCAGCCTAGACTTGGGCGTCGATGACTTCAATAGCCATTTGTGTGCATCTTGAAATTTCACCTGCAATTGCTTGCAGAAGCTTCTTTATTTTACTTTCAGTTGAGAGCAGTGAGCTGTAGAGGTGCCATGGTGTCCACAACAGTTGTGTCAAACCAGATTAGGAAATCTTTGTCTTGGGTTGTAGGAGGGGGGTTTTCCAATACTTTAGCATATCAGAGAAATTTTCCATCCATTAAACGTGCTATTTTCTACAGCATCTGCCATGAGTAAACCTATTTTCCTCATGAATATAGCACTACTGTCACTGTGTTGTTGTATGGTTGTACTATATATCTTGCTCTACGTATGGTACTACAGGTGTGTATGTATACACACAGAAATATAGGCAAGGAGTTGCAAGTATTATCTCTGTTGCATACAGCTGAGACCATCACTACATTGTTTATTCCTTAAGCACCAGTAGTTTTCAACCATCCTATCCTTGTGTGCAATTACAGTAGGGAAGGGGGAGATCTCTTTATTTCAACACCTGTTTGCTAATTGGGCTAATCTGTAGTTGGCAAAGCAGAATGAAATCAATCTACTTGTTCTCTTTTAGGCCCTGGTATATCCAGCTATGAGAGTAACCCTGGAGCTCTTGCCAAACCCTTTGATGAGTGTCTGAATAAAGTCAAGGAGAAAATACCAGTTCAGCTGCACAAAAACACTTCTGTTTATCTGGGGGCTACAGCTGGCATGAGACTACTGAGGTATGGCAGAAACTTGAACTCCTCTGTATGCGTATTGCATAGCTGTCTGTGAAAACAGAATGTGAAAAATGTACTGGATGTGTTTTTATCCATTGGAAATTGCCATCTCAAAAGGAAATGGAGCCCAGCCAATTTAATTTATTTAACTTTTTGATAGGGAAAGTGGCGCTGTATAAAAATCCTCTGTTATGCCATATTGAAAAGCAATGCTTGCTTTATTATGGAGAAGGCAAGAGTTTAATTTTCTCTTCCATATCTTTCTTAAAATTCAGTGTTATGTAAATGGATAATGTTTGTGCATATCTGTGGGCAGCAAAGGCAAATTAAAGCTAGAGTTTTCTGAATGTGGTATAATGTGGCTTTTGGGGTCTGTCTGTGGCTTTAGCCCTGGCATAAACTGGCTATGTTTGTTCTATGGATAAACAGAGTAGGAAGAAAGGCTTCAGGACTGTTCTAACCAGCAGCTGTCATATAAGCCTCAGTTCACTAAAAGAAAAAGTATGTATAAGAAATAAAACACCCCTGAACTTGTATAATGGTGAAGTTTGTACATAGTGGAGGAGTTGCTTGCTGAAATGATGCTGGATACTTGGCTGTTCCCTATCATAAGCTTCCCTTTTAGGGAAACAATGTGTATTTTTTGTTAGGTGATTGTAGGAATTTACTTGAATTGCTAATCAGTGAACAATACACATGAAATTACCTTTCCAGATGCTCAGTGTCTCATGTTTTGTGAATTGCTTAGGTTGCAAAATGAAACGGCAGCCAATGAAGTCCTTGCAAGCATTCAAAGCTACTTCAGAGCACAACCCTTTGAATTTAGGGGTGCACAAATCATAACTGGGCCAGAGGAAGGGGTGTATGGATGGATAACAGCCAACTATTTAATGGGCAATTTCTTAGAGGTGTGTGGAAAAAACTGCATGTTTTTCTTTTCACTCTTTCTTTCTAATAAATGAGAAGTTTGTGAGGACATGCCTGTTAGAACATCATAGCTATAACCTCCATTTTGCACTGAAATATATAACAGGGTCTTTTTGTGGCAGTAATATAACAAAGCAAACATAAACCAAAGAATATTATGTTACAGAAATGCAATATGGCAAAGGTAAAATTGTTGATCCACAAAACAGGGCTCTTCCCTAAATGACATTGGATGCCCAACCTAGAAACAGAAGTTGCATTGCTATTAAATGCATTGGTATGTTGTGTGACAGGTGTTGATTGTCTTGACAGTGGTGCCAACTAAAGATGTTTTCTTCTGCTTTTCTGTGACTTCCTCAGGTGTTTGCTGTCCCTGCAGCTCTACTGGTGAAGGATCTGCACAGCTTAGGGGTCTCCAGATTGTTGGGCAGTGTTGGCTCACTTGTGTTAAGCAGACAAGACTGTTTGAAGCAGCGAAGGTTGTTAAGTTGATGTGGCCAAATGTGCCTCAGCTGAGCCAGAAATCACTCACATACAGTTCATTTCATTACTGCTGAAAAGCTGCAGGCTATGAGCAGTGGGCTGTGATATCAACTGTCTTGTGCAGACAAAGTGATACCGATGCAAAGATACTTATGCTGTCCTTGAACCCAGAATAGGGTCAGGCAGGAGTCTTATGGCAGAGAAGGAGTTGGATGGTTTGGAAGATCCCTTTTTATAGATAAATATTCAGTATCATTTCATTCCCAGTAAAAGCTGTGCCAAGATGATCATCAACTGCTCATCTGCATTCATGGTAATAGTGTGATACCTTAGCATTAACTGCACTTCTTCCAGATAGTTGTGCTAGGTTGAAAGAACTGAGAAGAGTATTGTTAGCTGTCCTGGGTGAATGTTCCTGTTAGACCATGGTGGTTAAAAAGCAGGAATTAGTTGCTGGTGATCTGAGTAATAGCTCACAGTGAATGTGTTGTTGATTCTTGCAAAATGAAGAAAAATGGTATTGGAATCGCATGTTCTGGAAGAGTTTTTCTCATTGTGTGCATTTCATGCAACAAAATGATGTCGTGAATTTCAAGGTGATGTCAGTGTTCTACCACATGAATTTTAACAATCCAAATATCAAAGGCCATATGGCAGATTCCTAAGGACTACTGAAGGGACTGCAAGACACTGTGAAGCTGGTTTAGTATAGAATTGTGTGAGACCTTTGTGTGGAATATCACTAGCAGGAGAGAGAAGCTTTTCACCATTCTTGTGACAATTGCTGAGTCAAATTCTGCTAGGGGCTGTTAATGGGGATCTTTCACTGTAGAATATTCTTGTGAGTATATTTGCTAGCCCATAAAGTTTTGTTTCCCTTCTTGTGTATACATTCATATTGTCATGCTCAGTAAATAATACTACCGAATATTGAGATAGACAATCATACAAAATCTATATTCTCCACTGTGACTGTGTAGATCAAATACAGAATTAGGGTGATGTTTTTGGTAATAGGGAAAAATACCAGCTGAATGAATCAGATTTATTTCCTCTGCACTTTCAGTGAAGGAAATGTGCAGATAAGGGGTCCTTGCTCTTTTGACTTTGATGGAGCTTTCATTTGACTTTTCTGTGTTTTTCACTCTATTTTCACTCTCTTTTTCTGTGTGATCTCTTAATATTCTGTTCCTTTAATAATAATTCTTGCCTTCAAACAAGCAAATCTTCATACTATTTCCATCCAAATTTCGTCAAGATCTCATGGGTATCTGGACTTCAATTCCTTGCATTCTAGTACAGATACTGATCTGGCTAGTCCTCTGAGCTCAAAACTATGCTGCATTCCTTTTTCCATCTTTCCATTTCCTTTCTACATCTTTCGAGGTCATTTTGTTCTGTGAAAGCACTCCCCTCTTACGTAAAAAAACATCTGTGTGTTTTCCTCAGAACTAAGATTTTTTTGGAAAGAGTGCAGGACAAAGACAAGAGGAAATCTCCAAAAGTTAAGATTAGAAAAGCTTGAAGGGAGGACAAGCAGATGATATTTGTAATTAGCCTTGTTTTTACTTTTACATGTAGAGAAACCTTTGGAGGACATGGGTCCATCCTTACAGAAAAGAGACTATGGGTGCACTGGATCTTGGAGGAGCTTCCACTCAAATTTCATTTATCCCAGAGGACTCTGAGGAGAACTTCAATGGCACCTTGCAAGTGAAGTTGTATGGTTACAACTACAATGTCTACACTCACAGCTTCCAGTGCTACGGGAGGGATGAAGCTGAGAAAAGGCTTTTAGCATTGCTGCTCCAGGTCTGTTGAAGACACCTTTGCTGTGTTGCTTTTGAGGGTGTTCAGTAATTGAACAGATTCTTAGGCTTGTATTTGCTTCCCTTTGGTGGAGCTTGAAGACCCCAGTAAGAGCTCTGTTTTGTGTAGTTGTAGACAAACACACTTAGGTTTCATACAAAGATCCTCATATTTCTTAAAAATTGGTGAGAGTTTTGTACTATTTAAAAAACAAGGCCCAGCAACTTCTGTAAGTGTTTTGATGATCTTGCCAATGATTTTTTGAGAAAGGAGTTTCTATGAATTACAGTGATCAGCAATATTGTATTCATCAGCCATGACAGAGAAGAGAACAAAAATACATGTATATGTGATTTAAAAAGATTCCTATAGTTGCTGTCAAATTAGGTCTTTCTTGCTTTTGAGCAGTCTTTATTGTTTGGGTTTGTTTGTTTTTTTGTTTTTTTCCAGAAATCAAACACCAGTTCTAATGTGGATAATCCATGTTACCCTCAGAATTATAACACTGCATTAACGATGAAGTACTTCTCTGGCAGCCTTTGTACACAGTCTGTGAGACCAGCAAATTATTACCAAAGCCAGCTTGTGAACTTCCATGGAACAGGAGACCCAGGTCTGTGCCAGGAGATGGTTTCTTTATTGTTTAACTTCACTGCTTGCAGAGGCAGAGGAGACTGTCCATTTAATGAGATCCAACAGCCAAAAGTTAAAGGCAATTTTGTGGTAGGTTTGCAAACAGAGCATTTCTTTTCCAGCTTGCTTGCTTTTGGTTTCTGTAGTTCTGAAAGTAACAGGCTTGTCCTCTACTGCTTTTCTATAGGCTTTCTCAGGATTCTACTATACAATTAATGCTTTGAATTTATCCGGGCACTTCTCCCTAGCTGACTTCAATTCAAGTATGTGGTTTTTCTGCTCACAGAGTTGGGCACAGGTAAGTAGGTTGTTCGGGTTTTTGAGGGTTTTTTTGTATCTGTAAGAGGGAGATATAAAAAGAATATGGACTGGACAAGTATTCAGAACTTTGCAGAAGCTCTGTATAACCTCAACATTTGTTTTCCTGCTGTGCATCAAACCATGTAGTATTTCTAGCACACCTAAAACTTGGACTGAGTTTGGAAATTTTATTCCCCTGGATTTGAGGCTGAGTTTCCAGCCTATATTGAAATGTGGCCAAGCAGTGCGTTCATTTTCCTCTTTTTGTCTTTGAGCTTGGTACAGCTGAAATGTCACAAAGATAGTAAGGTGTGTTGCAACCGAATATGTATGGGTGTAAATTTATGCATTTCAGGGAATTAGAGAATGCTCTGGTGGAATTTTTTTAGAAGGCTGGTAGAACAGGTCAGTTTAAATTTAAAAACAAAACTCTGCTACACTGACATTTATTAACAACACACTTCAATCACACACATTATCAGCATTATCTCTATATATTCAAAGCAGTTAGCACTTAGCAGTTGTCTCCTACATTATCTGTGAGTGCACAGTAGCACAGAGCTGATAAAGTGTAGTTGGAGCTGATGAGATGGAGTTAGCTCTGTTGCCTGAAGAATTTTTACTGGTGGAAGGCAAATTGATTTTTTTTCATTATTGTCCTTACAAGGTTCATCTGAGGGAAAGGCATAGTCTCATATTTTTTTTGCTATTATGCTAAGAAAAGCAAGTAAAGCAAATTGTCCCCAGTTGGTAATCCATGACCTTTTCTGACCATCTTTCACCCACCAGTTTTTCATGTTCCAGCTTGCTTGATCTGTCTGTATGTGTATGCTGTGACATTCAGCTCCTGATCTTGTAACCACTGGGACTTGCAACAGCACTTTCAGGTCAGACTGGAAGATCAGAGCACTTTACTTTGGTCTCTGAATTCAGCTGATATTCATGATCCAGACAGCACCCCAGGTCACAATTGACATCCAAAGAGCAGTTTTGTGATATAACACGTTTGACATGACTTACAGGCATTTTTATTTAATGGAGGTTTAACTCTGTTTTTTTCTAGTCCTGCAGCATTCCTTATGCCCTGTTCTCATCTCAGCTCTGTTAGTGTGAACCTGGAGTAAATTGACGGACCTATTTTAAATTTGCAGGAAGGTACCTCAGATGGCTCCCTGACTGCATACATTTTGTTGCTAGCATTTCCTGTTGTAACTTACCATCATCACTTGACAGCTGACTGTCACATGCAAGGTTGACTTTCTCTGTGGTCCTCTTTAAGAGATTTGTGGCTGTGGTTTACTACCACAGTTTTAACCATGCTGTAAAGACAACATGGGAAATTTAGGAACCATAACATCCTCAATCTTTTATGTGCAGTTTTATGTTTATTTTCTTTTTTTTACCACATACATTATATCACGGTCAGGGTCTTTCTTTCTCTAAATCTCCATATCTAGCTGTCCACAGCTTTACTTGGTGTTTCTGAAAAATGCTAATAAATTCTAATTAGAATCCAAAGTATTCTCTAGTTCTAAAAGACAAAAGCATTTCTTTTGCATAACTTACACGTTTTTTAAAAAAACTTTTGCTTTCAGCTCCAGTTTATGCTGCCTAAATTTGAAGAAATATATGCTAGATCCTACTGTTTCTCAGCCAATTTCATTTATTACTTGCTTGTACATGGTTACCATTTTGATGCAGAAACTTGGCCACAGATACGTTTTCAAAAGGAGGTGAGTAATAATATTTCCTCTTACGGTTATTTTAATCCAAAGAAGTTTAGAAGGAGACAGAAGATGCAGCAGCCTACAAAAATGTAACAGTTATAAACAGCCTTTGTAAATGATTGTCAAGTGTTTGGCATTAGACAAAGTCACTTTTCAAGCCTCAGTAGCAATTTCAGCCTGTTTCCAGGGGTTGTAGCATTACTTGGAGAAGCTGCCTAGATTCTTTTAAAGAATTTTAAGAAAGGATCAAATAATTGTGTTTTAAATCTTGCACCAGTTTGCTGAAGTAGTGGCTTGCTCTAGGCAGTGATCTGCCTTGCTGGGCAAGGTCTGTTTGGGCTAACCCCGCTGAGCTGGACAGAACTGCTTTTCTGTCTGCTGGCAGAGCCTTGGGGGAACTGGCAGAGCTGGTTTGTAGTCACCATGTGGTGATGAAGTGACTAGGGTAGTTTTCATCCTCAGCTGGATCATCCATCTGTGCCTTAATCTGGTTCTCTGGAATAAGAATGTGTATTGATGAGGTACTGGTTTTCAGTTGGCAGAGAGAGAAGGCTTACAAAAGTGTTCGTGTAATAGCTACAATTCTCTCTTCTCTGACTTCAATTTTTCTCCTAAAAAGAGTACTTGGGATGAACTTGCATATATCCATTCTATAGCCACTGCTAAGAAAACTTTGCTTCCAAATCAGAAGACATGGCCACTAAGCTCGGCTGGTTACATCAAGGAGTGTGGTCCCCACAGTGCTCTGTAACTCCAGCTCTTCCTATTTTGCAAAAGTTTTAAACCTCGTAATGAGAGTTTTTCCCCTCTCTTAGCAATGAAAAACCACCTTCATCCATCTAACCTCACCTGTCCTTTGCTCACCTGTCGTAGTTCCTGATGCTGTAGCTTTCTTTTTATCAGTTAAACAAAAGGTATTAGGATATACACAACTACAAAAAGAACCAAATATTATAGGTCTTTATGGTGTCCTACAACCAGCAGCTGACTGCTTAGAACTGTTGATTAAAGACATTAAATAATTTATTAAGGTTCATCCCTCAACTTCAACATGACACTTTTTATACAAGAATAACCAAAGAGGTTTTGTTTCCCGAATTTAAGCAAACTACTTAGGGGCAGCTGTTCAGGCAAACTCTGTAGTAGCAGAATGGGGTGACTTGTAAGAAAGATGGAAAGTCAAATGAGTTTGGGAGAGCTGGTTGGTTGTAGAAGAACACAACTTCAGCTTCATGTCTGTTTTGTAGTATACCCTAGAACTATCTGGAGTGACTTGAAGGTGGTGCAGGCCCTTTGAAAAAGAAAGCAACTGATGCTAGAGCGTAACCCAAATACATATATATAGCTGGCTTTCAGGCTAGCCCGTGTTTAATGAGTTCCACTAAATTTTCTTGAAGTGCCCCAGCTTATTTTTTCCACTCTGTTTAACAATACATTTTTAAATTTTTTTTTTTAAGTAGTAGTTTGATTTGTAGGAGGCAGTGATATATATTTATATGTTTTTATATAAATAGACAAACTATTATTGGAGTCTGGGAATGTGGGAGGAGGACAGGGGACACTATCTGCACCCTTTAATCCTGTGCTTATCAAGTGCCAAGATGATGATTTATTGAAAAAAGATGTGGAAAATTGATAAACTTTGTAGCAATGCAGGAAGACCATGAAACAGATACAAATGTACCCCCTTTGCTTTTGTTTTACCCGTTCCTAAGTAATTTTCCACTTAGGTTTATTTTTAAATGGAAGAGCCTTGTGCTGGTTCATTTGCAGGCACATAAACCAACCATGGAACAAGAGTTCCTGCTTTGGGGACTTTACCCTGGCTGCCTCCTCTTTGTCCGTGTTGGTGGGACTCTGTGGGACTTTTTGTTTGCTTTAACTAAATAACAACCTAGGATTTGGCTAATATGGAGGGGCTAATTCTAGGAATTAGCACAGTAGTTCTGATTTTTTTGTTCATTTTTTTAAAAGTATGTTCTTGCACAGAAAATCCTGTAACTGGCTGCCTGCATATATACCACACATCCTTGTACCCATCCATCTAATACCTGCCTCTCACCTCTTTAGCCCAGTGACCAATTTTATTAGTATCCTCCGGAACTACAAAAAACGGTAATTAAAAATGGTTCTGTATCTTCTTTGTATACTGTACTGAAGTTTTCTCCTTGTTAACTTAAAGGGCAGTTGCCAGCATCAGCAGTTGAGCTTTTGGAACCTCTTTTCAAAGAAAAAGTCCATGGGAATAGGACTCTTCTGTCTTTATTTCAGGTTGGTAACAGCAGTATAGGATGGTCACTCGGTTACATGTTAAGCCTCACGAACATGATTCCAGCAGAAGGCAAGCTGATCCAATTACCTCTGAAACCTTCTTTGTTTGCTGGGCTCCTCGTCTTCCTCACAGCTACAGCATTGTTGTGTGTTCTCTTTCTTGTTTACTTGTGTGTTGTATCACGTAATAGGAAGAACATCAATCGTGTTGAACATGTATTTATTCCAGAATGAATGAACTTTACTGAAGACCAAACAAAAATTTTACAGTGCTATTAAGTTAAGTAGGAGTTTATTTTTGAAAAATGGAGGACGAATTAAAGACAAGCAAAAGACTTCAGGACCAGAAGCATAAACAGAGAAGAGACAAGACACAAAGGAATCTGTGATATGGTGGAGTGCTTTTGAAATGTTTTGACAATTGTTTCTGTAAAACTAGTTTGTCCCATGTGCAGCAGAGAAAATGTAGGCAGATATGTGACTTTGCTTGATAAGGGTTTAATAGCCTTTTCCTGTACGTATTGTTATTTTTTTGTTCATTAACTCTGTGCTAACTGGTAAACTGACGTGCTGATGGATTTGATCAACCTGGTGGTTAAGATAAAATTAAACAACAGGACAGTAGGAATTGTGGGAGGCAGGAGCCTGTTAGCTGTTCTTGTGTGCAGTGCTGCTGCTAAAAGCCCCCAAATAATCTGATTTCTGAAACTGGAACAAGCACTGGGTAATGACGGGAACTGAAAGGAACAGCTGGGATAGATTTGTTATTATTGCTATTCCAAACTGATTGGTCTCCGTCATATAAAGGTGTAATAAGCTGCCAACACCTCTCAGGATTTTCAAGCCTGTCTTGAAACTGAGCTATTTCTTTTGGTACCACAGAGATCTCGAACTGCTTCTGCTCTGGTATATAAGATCTGCTTTGAAGGTGGAACAAAATGCTTTCATGCTTTAGTAACTGAACCTAAATTTAAATGTCTCAGTTACCTCCAGAAGCCACTAGAGTTTTCAATGTCCTTTTCTCTATCTTTTACATGAATACTTTCTGTAAATTCTCATGCTGAAACACTGACCTGTATTCCCCATGTTTTGATCTCAGTTGCGGTCAGTACTGGTTTGTCATGTACATACTATTTAACTGTCTGGTTTGAGTCTCAGACTTAGGACCTGCTGAAGCATTAACACGTTAAGCCCTTCATCCAAGGGCAAGAGGAATAGGAGCCAATCTGCAGGCCAGCAGAACACCTTCTGTAGTGGTTTTGGGAGCACATTGCTGGAGGTGCAGTCATGGCAGTAGTGCCTTGTTCAGCCTTTCCACTGTCCTGGCCTCAGTGTTCCTTCAGCAGCACTGGGAACAGAAATGGGACAACTCTTCATGGGACAACTCTATGTAGAACAACTCTAGGCAAGTTGGCAGATGCTGGGCGGTCCTCCCTGATGCACAGGGCCACACTATATTCAGCATGTATTGCTAACAACTATAGCCTGTGAGGCCACCTGAGTAGTGGTTTCCACACAGGTGTGTTGCATCTAAGAGATCTACTTGTTGGTGCATACACTCAGAAGTCAGCATTGGATTATGAATTCTAATGGCACATAATGTGTTTTCCATCCCAACTTCATCTATTCCCCCATTAGGTTGTGAGATAGGAGAACAGTGGCCAGTATTCTTAACCCATGAATAATATTTTCAATTTCTGTCTTTTGTTTCTGTATCATTGTCTTGCTTTCAGGTTTGGTTGTGGGGTTGGGGGTTTGTTTTCTTTTGTTTATCACAGGCTTATAGATGATTTGAAAGGAACCAAGTATCTTTTTAAATGGAAAAAAAGAAAAAAAATCAGTGATTTTTCAAGAGGATCAGCAGTAAGGGCTTTATCTCTTCTCTTTTGGTACACTACTCTGTCGTGTCAGTCTTACTGGAGCAGTACTGAAAATAAGGCAGATGGTATTACAAGATGATAAAGTGCTCTGTGGCACTGAAGTTACATCTGATCAGACATAAAATTTACTTCAGAATGCATGGACGTTACCGAGTTTGTCATGAGATGAAAGCTTTATCTTTTGTGTGATGGATCTGGAGCTGTAGTTAAGGGAAAAAACCCAGACGGATGAGAGCATTAAAATGTTTTCTTCAGTTGCCAAATTTCTGTGGAAAATGGCATTCTGGAATATTTACTGCCCTGCAAAACCTTTGCTTTGCTTTATTTGTGAATGGCTGGGCCATTCAGGTGTGGTTTTGCACAAATGTAACATGCTTGGAAGTTTGTCTTAGAGTTGGCAGCTAAAGAACAAGTACATTTGTTCAAAAATCATTTGGATTTCCAGATGTACTTGGACAGAGCCAGTATCTCTTCAAAGAACGCCTTCCCTCCATGGATTGCCTTCTGTTCTCCTTTTTCAACAGCTCCCTCTCCTCCCTATGTACATAATCTCCCTCTGTATCACCAGGGTACCCACCTGCTCAGTCTCGTGTTTCCTGTCAGTTCCAGCTGGAAAGCTGAAACTACTGAGCTTCCAGCCTGGCATAGCCCAGAGCATACGGCTTCTTCCAAGCCAGCACCGTGGCTGCAGCTCAGCGTTACAGTAAAAACCACAGCTTGGACACGCAGCCAGCTCGGTGCCCCTTGGCTGTAGTGGTTGCTTCTGGGGGGGAGGCGAGGCGGTGGGGATGGTGATTGCTGTGGTAACCCATGCCAAATGCTCCCCCAGGGGTGAGTCAGAACCAGATCAACTGGTGTAACGGTGTCCTGTCATCTAGAACTGAACAGATTCCTGGGAGAGCCAGTGAACAGCATCTGGGAATGGGTACAAACTATAGGTTATTTATCTTTTTATACTCCTTACTGCCTGCTTATGAGATTAATAAAATTAAGTTGTGAAAAGCTAAGCTAACTGTACTTTTTTTTTTTTTCCCCCAATACAAGATTTTCATCCTGGTAGAAAAGTTAGTCTCATCAGAAGGATAGGAAGTCTCTGAAATGCTTTCCTGGGGGGTGGAAATTTGAATGCTGTGAAACTGATCCTGTGAGATTCTGGAACAGACAGTGTTCTTTATGTCCAGAATCCGTATTCTCAGCAAAGAAATCCTGGTGGTTAAACCAAGCCACTCTTCTGATTCTTATTTTTTTTTAAATATATATACAACACCCATAAACATATAAATAACTTCCAAACACTGTTAAAATTTCACCTGGGGACACTGACATTTTCTAGGGCTTCTTTCTTTCAAGTTCACCACCATAATGTCCATCTGAAAGGTTACATGCCAAAGAGAAGCAGCAATCCCCAGTTATCAAAGCCAGTCGATCAAGATTTTTACTGGGTAGAAAAAGAACTGCTGGGCATTGGGAATAGGGACAGGATATGTAATATGAAAAATCCTGTTTGTGGAGAAGCAGCAGAAAATCCCCCAGATGAAAGAAGTGAGAAATGAAATGCATGTGGACATTTCTGAATGGAGGGGAAGTGACAAGCTTCTCATAGAGCAAAACTTTGCAGAAGAAAGCAGTAACTTGCACTGCATGGCGTAATTCAGTATTGATAAGAGGACAGAAAAGTAAACAACACGGAGTATTGTCAGTCATACCCCAATTTGGGGAGTTTTTATTCCATTTTTAAATTCAATTACTATTTCAGGAACAATATATGTTCACTCAGATGGTAGTAAAGACTGTATCACAAAGTGCTCGCCTGTAATTTATGAGTGTTCTGTGCAGCAAGAGGCAGGCAGTATCTAGTTACTTGCTCAACAACATTTGTGCAGGCCTAGTGTATATTTTCAAAAGAGTATTCATGGGAGAAAATGTTTTTAAGCTTTAAGTCCTGAATTGTTTTCAGTGTTTGCTGTTAAGGCCCAGCTCAAGCTTGGTGTTTTTTATAATCCTCTTCCCATTGTTTGTGATCTCAACAGCTGCAGAAATGCATGTGTGGAAGTTATAGTTACGTAGAACAGATGCAGCCCTCACATACTCAGTGAGGCACCAGTGCAGTCACTAGTGACATTTGAACATCTCTGCCATAAAACATGCAAAGGTCATTAAGAAGATCAAGATTTCGGGTAACCTCCCTTCCTACCTTTTAGATAGTACTGGAGAGTAATGTTTGATCGAATGAAGAAAATGAAAAATACTGTTTTTGCAAATCACTGCACAATGGAAGAATCCAAAAGCCATCATCTTCTACTGACTTGACCTAGAACATGTTGTTTAAAAATAACTGGTTTAATACATGTATTAATATATTACTGTTGTAAAGAACAGGAAAATAATATTGCTATCCTGGTATTCTGGTTGGGACTTTCAAAAGTACCTGATGGAGTTAAGTGCTCATTAACAGTTTAATGATCCATTCCCTGAGCACTTGCATAAAATATCTACACCATTTAAAATAGCTTCGTGCATTTTTTTACATGCTCTCTTATTACAAAAGCAGAACTGTACAAACAATAAACACTAGGCTTTAGACAGCTAAATTGGGATGTTTCATTCCACTGACAGAAGTGCCCAAAGAATGAAAGTCAGACCCATTTTCCAGCAGTGCTCTGCAGTACATTTTGCCTACACTTTGCTACTCTCAAAGCTCCTCACAGCAAATGTTTTGACTGACGTTTATGCAAGTGAAAATCCTGCAAAATGCAATCTGCATGTCAGGATCTTGATGCATGTCCATCAAAGCCAGCCCTGTGAGCTGACACCCGCCCATGGAGTGTTTCTGCCATGCCCTGATGGTCTGCAGGGCTCCTAACCGCCTGCCTGCCCTTCCCGTGGCAGCAGCACTGCTTGGCAGAGCAGCAGGAGCAGAGAGGGCTGTGGGGACCCCCAGATGAAATGCCAGGCTGGGCTCCTGCAGTGCTGCCAGGCTGCTCTTTGGCCATTCTCCTGTGGAACATCTCACCACCCAGCACACCGTCTCTGCAGCTCTGCTCCAGGTTGGAAGGATCCATCCCCTGTGCACTGCAGGGAGCCTGCACTGTGTCATGGCTCTAGGAAATGCCGCTCATGTGGCAGTGGATACCTAACAATGAAACAGGAGCTGTCCTGCACTGGTCTCTGGAGCTCGGAGGTAACGTGGTCCCAGGACAGATCGTGTTCCTCTGGCAGCGTGTGCACATCCGTGACACCAGCGCTAGCACAACGCGTTCTGCCACAGGCTGTGGGAGCCTGACCCCTGCATACAGAGCACTCCCTGCCCCTGGAGACTGCAATGCACACTGTGTGGAGCCAACTAAATGTTCCTTTTGTCTTCAAACTACAAACTTTTCACCATCAGGAGGCATTGCCCACAAATCTGAATTACAGAATCACAGAATCATGGACTGGTTTGGGTTGGAAGGGACCTTAAAGATCACCCAGTTCCAGCCCCTCTGCCATGGGCAGGGACACCTCCCACCACACCAGGTTGCTCCAAGCCCCATCCAACCTGGCCTTGAACACTGTCAGGGAGGGGGCAGTCACAGCTCCTCTGGGCAACTGTGCCAGTGTCTCACCACCCTCACAGCAAAGAATTTCTTCCTAATATCCAGTCTAAATCTTACCCTCTTTCAGTTTGAACCCATTCCCCTCATCCCATCATTCCCTGCCCTTGTCAAAAGTCCCTCTCCAGCTTTCCTGTAGCCCCTTCAGGTACTGGAAGGCTGCTGTGAGGTGTCCCCGGAGCTTTCTCTTCTCCAGGCTGAACAACCCCAGCTCTCCCAGCCTGTCCTCACGGCAGAGGTGCCCCCTGACCATCTCCGTTTGAGATGCCGGTTTTGCCTTCTCCAAGCCGTTCTCAGCCCCTGTCTCCTCCCCCAGCCCGTTTGCCCGTGCTCTGTCGTGCCCAGAGCGGGGCACAGCGCCGAGCCGCCCGTTCGCCCCCGGGGCCAGTCCCGCACCGCGGCACGAACACCGTGCAGGGCCCCGGGGCGCTCGCAGGAAGGGCGGTGCTCGCCGCCGCTCACGGCTCCCCCGAG